>BROG01001277.1:0-80293 GCA_030159075.1 Atrina japonica | reverse complement strand
CGCGCTACCTACTGAGCCAGGCCGAAAAATAGTGAATACATACTAAAACGGCGTCCCATACAAAATTCTGCCCAGATTTTAAGTTAAATTTTTTCGGTAAAATTTTATTTTATTTCAAAAGGGTAGTACTATGTAAGATCGTGAAGTACTTGATAATAGTGTTTTTGACAGATTCCTATGATGCCCCTAAATATTTCATTGAAAGACTTGGGGACAGTGCGATTTACGTCAAAACGCACCCCAAAGATCACAAAATGAACTTTAGTAATTAAATAAAAAATATATTTTATACATGGCATCTACGGGATTCCGTAAATTTCTTTTTAACCGGACTAACATTTTAATAATTTTCGGAATGTCAAGCGGTAGACAGATAGATTATATGAAACAGCGGCTTAAAAAATTTGTACGGTCTCTCTGAGAAACTTGAACATATGTGATTTTAAAATATACAATACGAGAATGAGTACAGGCATGAAATCTATTTTTTTTAAGGTGCGAAGTGCATGCATCTACTAAATTAGAAATATTGTATCAGATAAAATTTCCCTTTTCTCACATTTCATTGGTTTCAAGGACCTTTTCTCAGCCGCTGACTCATATAAGTTGTACATAAGGTATGATATTACAAAAAAGAAGAAACATAAAATGTATTTTAATTTATCATTCAATCAGTGATTTTAATTACTCAATTAAATAATTAAATGTATAGATACAACACTCATTCGTCGAAATCACATGCTAAAGCATATGAGAATGCGCCAATACTTATGGCCAATGACTGTATATATATATATATATATATATATATATATATATATATATATATATATATATATATATATATATATATACATAGGCGTCGGAGCCGGGGGGCTAGGGGGGGCTTAGCCCCCCCCCCCACTTTTTTTGAAAAGATAGGCATAGGTGTTGAAAATTGGGGCTTAGCCAATGTTTTAAGTTGGTTTAGCCCCCCCCCCCACACACTTCTGGCGTGTATGTGTTTTAAGTTTGTTTAGCCCCCCCACTTTCAATTTGCTTCCGACGCCTATGATATATACAGTCATTGGCGCATTCTCATAACTTCATCAGTTTTATAAAACATTGCGGTATTTCTATCCTCCACGCCCACGTATTCCCCAAAAGTAAACACCGGAACATTTTATGTGATGAAACGATTTGTGTAGGTACAAAAATAGAGTTATTCCCCTTTCTGTAAATAAAAATTGTCGTCTGCCGTTCCATGGCTCCGAAAGGTCACGAACTTACCCCGGCTGTTAAAGAAGATATTGTTAAGCTATCTATCGGTGGTTTTTCAGCTCGAAAAATTGCAGATTTGTTACAACTTAAACCAAGAACTGTTCAAAAGTTTTTAAAGAGGTTTCGTGTGAGGAAAATCATAGAAAATTTACCGAGAAGTGGACGGCCTAAAAAATCGTCTGACAGGTCTGACCGCAGTTTGATTCGGATAGTTAAAAACAATAGGTGGGGAACTTTAAATGACGTGACAACACTTTATAATAACTATGTAATAAATAATTTGTCATCAAGAACCGTCAGAAGAAGGCTTTTTGAATTTGGTTATCAAAGGAGAGTTATTTCGAAAAAAAATACCATCGAATCAGTGAATCGTGAGCGACGGTTAATTTTTGCCGGAAAAAACTTTATTGATTGGTCTCAAATCATATTCAGTGATGAAACTAAATAGAAATTGGGACAGACAGAAAGGTTTATGTATGGAGAACAAAATGCGAACGGTTACATCCCGATTGTGTGGGTATACTGCCGAACCCTTCTCGAAATGTGCATACATCGGCTATGTTTTGGGGTCGTATTTCCTATTTTGGCATTTGAACACTCACTTGTGATGATGGAATTATAAACACTGATAAGTATATTTCAATCTTGGATGAAAATTTATGGCCTGTAGTTGTCAGACATTTTGTAAATTTACCCTTTTTAAACTTTTGGGAGAGGTTAAAAAAAGGGCTCACCTCATCAGAGTTGTGAACGATATATGGTCACAGTTACCATTGTGTTATATTCGTAACTTGTATTCAACATTACCTAAGAGAATACGATGTGTAATAAGAGCTAGGGGACGGATCATAAAGTACTGAAAATGTAAGTACCTTCTTTAATTATCAAGATATTACACTTTCACATGTTCTCTCCACCACGGTGTTTCATTTGTAAACGACATCGTCGGAATGCGCCAATACGTATGGCCAGGGACTATATATATATATATATATATATATATATATATATATATATATATATATATATATATATATATATATATATATATATATATATATATATAATATATATCGTAGGTTTCGCTGCAGTCTTGGAATAAAATGCAAGACAACCGTAAGGTAAACGTACAATTGCCGTGAGGCTTTCGCAGATCAAACGCAATGGTTTATGACTGCAGAATCAACTTAAATCGTACGACAATTGTGCCCCCTCCCGACAATTGTGCCCCCCTCCCGCGAACTGCAAAATCGCAAAGAAAATGTGCATGTCGAAAATTTAGTTTGCGAGGTTGCGACAGTCCTGCGGTACGGAGGTCTTGAGGCTGTCGTACGGAACTCAATATTTCCTCCAAAAATGTTGGTAGATAGGTGTACGGCTGTCACTAGGTGTACGGCTGCCACAAGTATGAGGTAAACTAGACTTAACAATTGTTACTTTACCTCCTGCCAGCAATTTTGTTATCGATATGGAGATGTCACCAGCTATTGGTGAAGTCCTATATATTTGCACCTGTACTTTTGACTGACGCCAATGCGTGATGGTTATTTACGTGTCATGACTGACGTGACAGGTGCCCTCGGCTTTAAGTATTATCCAAAAGTCGTTCAGAGCAATCGACGCAGTAACAGTACTGACCATTACCACCCCAAAGCATCTAGTACAAACCCTGTGCATTCATAAAAGCGTTATCATAATTTACTATAAATATTGTTAATTACATACATATCATTAAATCCCATACTTTTGCATCTTGATGTTGCTATGTATTTACATGAAATTAATTCACAAATATTGATTACTCCAATGCTCGTGAAAACACGCATTGTATGAAAAAATAACAGAACAATTTGACATGCGTGCATGTAACGATGTGTCGAATTTTGCAATGCCAAAATACTGCCCTTCATTTTCCCAGGATTTCTGTATTGACATTTGAACTGGTGTTATATTTTATTACCGGCGTATGTCAAGTAAATTCAGATTCTGCCCTTAATTTCTTCACTGCGTGAGTTGAACCATGAACTACGTGTTTTAGTTCTGATAGTTCTTTTGAAGTTGTGTCATCAATTTTTTTTAAGAATGGCTTTGACTACTATTGAGTCTATGTTTTAGTCCGAATAGGTATCAGAGAAAACCGAGTTTGTCGAAACGCGCATGGTTTTATACACGAGTTACCCTGGTTTTTTTCTAATCCAGTACAGGTTGTGTCGAGTTTCAAAATGACGAAAGCAGTGCAATTGATCTCTTTTTGGTAAACTGCTAGAATCCTAGCCATGGTGATACTACAGTGAATGCTGAAGCACCGAATTTGGGGTCGATATAAATGCCTGTATAGTATCACTACTGTACTATAGTCTCGCTACTGTACTATAGGGTTGCTACTGTACTATAGGGTCGCTACTGCACTATAGGGTCGCTACTGTACTCTAGGGTCGCTACTGTACTATAGGGTCGCTACTGTACTATAGTCTCACTACTGTACTATAGTCTTACTTCTGTACTATAGTCTCACTACTGTACTATAGGGTCGCTACTGTACTATATGGTCGCTACTGCACTATAGGGTCGCTACTGCACTATAGGATCACTACTGTATTATAGTCTCACTACTGTACTGAGGTTGTTTATAGGGTCGTTGTACTGTTTTACTATTAGGGTCACTACAGGCTGAAATTTTACTATAAGTGAGTCTACCACAAATTAGTTCACATATAAAAAAATACAAAAATCTGTGTAAAGTTTATTATGGACATACCTTAAGTATTATCATGTTTGTATTGGAAACTTCACAAAACCTCACACAAACAGAGGTACATAGCATGATCCAGCAAATATTCCACCAAATCCATTCTGTTTAATCCATATCAGAATACTGACGGCCATTAAGAAGAAACTTCAGCAACACTGTACAGTTGCTTACACCAGAAGCGGTGTAAATCGGATGAGGAAATGTTCTAGACAGCTTTTAGACATTTTTTCTCAAATTCTTAGCATCAAAACATACGGTTTTTCTACTTTTTATACAGTTCCGCATTATTATTATTATTATTATTATTATTAATGTTTTTTTTTCAAATATACAGGGGTTTCAAAATAACCAGATGGTAATAAAACTAAAATAGCCATTATTTGTCCGGAGACCCAAAATCATTTCAAATAAAGCGGAATGTCAATGTAACAGAGTTTAAAATAAGTAGGTTCCACTGTACTAAAATATTAAGATATTTTGTTGTACAAAAACCCCATAAAATATAGTTCAAATATATCACAAGTACTGTAATAAATGAAATTTATACAGCATACATTTAAAAGCATTAATTATAGGGAAACACAGTTCTTCATTACTTAAGTATAATTCACAATTTTAACACAGAATTTAATGTCTCAATATTACTATATATATAATCACACAGTTCTTTTTCATGTTTTGCCGGATTTGTATCTGTGCCCTGGACATCCTAAGGATTTATACTTTGGTATCTGAGATGTTTTGTATCTAATATATCTTATAGGTTTGATGGTGTTATACATGTATCATGCAAATATACTACTTGTTAAATGTTTTATGCACTGCCTCAACAAAGATTTGAGGGTAACGATTTCACTGGAAGTCACGTGACCTGAACTCCCTGCCTAGTGCGTAAAGGATTTGTCGCTACTTAAATTAAAAACAAAAACTTACAACAGGAAAGCTTCAATCCTCACGATTGTCGTGTAATTTTGTTATTTCCCGTCCGTGTCTTTGGTAAGTACAATGTCGAAGTAGGAAAAATTGATTCTGTTGTGTCTTAAATATCTAGATCTCTGGGATATATCACATTCATATTTAAGTGTAATAGGGGCTGGACAAATGACGAAAGCCACTGCTGGTTTCGATATATAATCCATATGATAATTTATCTTACAAATACATACAGTGATATAAGATATTTTTATGCAGTAATGAAGCAATTAAAAATAAACAATATAGAAATTTGATTCCATAGAAAAACTGTATAATAAGTGTAACAATTATAATAAATATAAGTAAATAAATAACTTTAAATTATCAACATCAGTATAGTAATCAATGTTATGGGCATATCAATCCCTATCAATCGCAGGTCATAATGTTTCTTTTGAATGTCTTGAGCCTTCTGGATATTCAAACTGCAATTTGTTTTGTAAATCTTTGGTATGTTTGTGGAATGGTTTGTCAGTAATTGCAAGTTTCAACATCAACAGGTAATCGTGGTATGTGATCGCTTTTTAAATGTGTATTTCATTACTTAATTCTATGCGATGTTCCACACTAGAGTTGTGACCAATATTCAAATCTTCAGTTGATAAAATGTCATTATATTCCCTGAATAATGATTTGATTTGAACGTGTTCAGTAGAGGTAAGTTCAACAAGTATTAAAACTTGATCGATGACATATTGATGTGTTGTGACATTATCAGTCACAACGTATTCCAAACTTACAGGTTGAACCTGACATATAACATCTTTTGGATTAATGGTGGCAGTCTTATTTAAAATATTGCTGACTATAACAGGTATATGTTCCTTTGGTGTACTGCTGCAGGTAATAATTACAGGAGGGGTTTCTATATCAGTCGGGATTCTGCACTTTGATGTAGGCTGTAAAATTCTACAAACCTGTTGGTATGGTATGGC
This sequence comes from Atrina japonica, assembly GCA_030159075.1. Classification (NCBI taxonomy): domain Eukaryota; kingdom Metazoa; phylum Mollusca; class Bivalvia; order Pterioida; family Pinnidae; genus Atrina; species Atrina japonica. The sequence goes on along the minus strand of BROG01001277.1, from coordinate 74,371 downwards.
TCTATGCATAGCTCCTTGTATAATAAATTCTGAATTAGGAGGAATGGTAACTTTCTTGTTGTCAGCTGATTTGATGTATGATAGCACATTCTGGTTCTGATGAAGTTCTCTCTCCCTAAGAGACAAACATCTGAAGGCTAGATACCAAGGTGTGTTGGGTTTTTATTAGTTGTAGGTACTATGAGAAAGAACGGTTGTTTAGTTGCACTTGACTCGCCCATTTATATTGGCAGAACGCTGTATCCAAGGTACTGAAACTCTAACCCGTCAGCACCCTTAATCGAAAGTATATCATCTAACGGTTGAATGGGTAAGTATCATAGTATTTCTGACTTATACTTGAAATTTGATGAACTTATAAGCAAGCCGGCATGGCTCTGTCGGTAGCGCGCTCGACTCTTGATCGTGAGGTCGTGAGTTCGAGTCCAGCCGTTGGCTGGTTGGTTTCCTGTCTGTCGGATGTGACAGTAAAAACCGAGGTCCCGTGTCACAGTAGGACGTTAAAGAACCCCCACTGTTCAATGGCCGTAAGACCGAACATATGCCAAAAATTGAAACCCTTCACCGGCATTTGGTGACGTCTCCATAGGAGTAAATGATTCTTGAGTGGGACGTTAAACAACAACAAACAAATAAACCTCTATAAGCAGCCCTCTTTCACGATCTCCATTTACTCGGTTACCACTATAATTCTGTGTCTGTGCAGTATTTAATTCTGTCTCTACTCTGTAAACTTTCATCGTGAAACCTTCATTTTTTTCTTGATATCATCAAGGGTTGTGACTGACTACTGTCTGTTAGTCGCTTTCTCGTGCTTCTGATTGGCTGTTGTCACCGTAGTTGTCATCTGTTGTTACAGCTCTAAATTTATCAAAATCTTTAATCGTTTTATATTTGTAACGAACTGCATCCTGTAGCTCTTTATCTTTCAAACCAGTTAAAAGCTTTGAACACAACATTTCTTCTCTGGAGCTGTCTGAAATTTGCTGACGCTCATATGCCACCTGGATAAGAGATTGAAGTCTCATGCCATATTCCGCTAGAGTCTCGTTCTCTTCTTGTAATTGTCTGTAAAAAATCTCCATTACAGCCTCATTGCCAGATACATTTCCAAACACAATTTCAAGCTTCTTTATAACCGTTGTTGGTGACGTATCGTCTCCCAAAGTTACCAACAGAGCATGGGCCTGGCCTCGAAGTGAATTGCGGAATGCGTGCAAATTCACCAGGATATGGTATGCATCTTCTCGTATTATGCATCTTGCCTCATACCTCCATACATCGAATGACACTTCTCCGCTCTTGTTTTCACCTGTAAAAATTGGTAAACGAGGTTTGCCTCCAATCATAGGTAAGTCAGACCAGACTCATGCAAAGGTGGTCTAGGTGGCGCTACTTTGGTTGCAAAATATTTAGGCTTCGCTGTTGAATGAAGCGTTGGACCCTTCAATACACTGTATTCTTCTTCAGTTACTTTGTGTGTTTCTGTAAGAAGTTCATTATCTTTGATAGCGTATTTTCATCTACTTTTGGCTTCTCAGCCTCTGCCCCAGTCTTCACCCATATATTTTCCTTTTCACCATTAGTTACCATATATTTTGATATGTACTGTGATTATTCAAGGGGCATATAGATTTATAGTAACCGTATTAAACATACAACGCATCCGCCTATACCAATACAAATAGAGCAATGCGAAAAGGCAAATGAAATTGAGAATGTTAAAACAACAATGCAATATATAATATGTAAATGCAAATTTGAATGTAAACAAAACAATTATTAAGTTCTTCAGCTCCTATATAGCTCACATCATAGAGTATTGGACAGAATAAAACCTTTGTTTCCTATATTACATAAAACAGGTGTACAGGTAGCTTAGTTCAGAATAGCAACGGTTGATAATAAATGTTCAAACAGAGATACCGAACTTAGTTATGAAACTAATGTTCCTTAGATATATATCCAATAGTATATTTTATACAACTATTTCAATAAAGAATGTGATATTAAAAAAGGTATTCATCTTATATATAATTTCAATACCATCAAACATCAATCTCTCAATACAAGAGTAATCACTTGAGATAGTCAAATTAAAGCTAAAGTAGCTTTTGAACTTTGAAAAAAATGTGTTGTAAAAATGTTTTGAAACATTCCCACTTCATCTCCCTAAACAGCACATATATTTGTAATTGTTTCATCGAAAAATAAGTCCCACAACAGGTATAAAAGGCGGATTAGTTATTTTGGTCGCCATTGTATATCTGTTGCTCGCAACGCGAAACGTGCGATGTCCCAGAAGCTGAATAAAACCTACGGACTCTTAGTCTTACCTGTACTTCTCGACAAAAATAAACATCTATTCCACAATTTTTTTCTGCACCGTACAAACAGAGAATGATTACTTCATCCATAATAAACCCAAAATTTATTCCACTACACTAAATATAAAGCACCTTCCAAAACAAAAACAAAGCGATCTGCTTCCTACTGTCATTCGGCCCATTTTTTCAACACATATTGTTTTATCTATTCAAAGTTCAAAAGCTTTTTTTATCTTCCTATGTGAGCCTTTAAGACAACAACATTTAACCGCGGATTTATATGTAAGTGGTCATATATGTGAATTATGCTACATGATTGTAATATTAAATAAATTAGCATAAAAACTCTACATTCTAGATGCCTTCGGGATACATTCTTCGTACTATATATTGTTCTTTCAGATATTCCTATTTACGTCAGTACAAATTTCACACAGGCGTATATAATGGTTTGTGTACTGATGTGATAAATTTACTCAAACTGTAATGTTGCGGTTCAGTATTATATACCAATATAGTCCGAGCGCACAAACCCAAACTCTGGTGAACCGGGAAATGGTTGCATAAAGGTTTATTTAAGATTGGATTTTTGTAGTTTAGGGGTATCCTCTTTCAGGAATCTACCGGAATGAACCTCCGGTCAACCTTGAGCGTTGTGTTAAACAAATATGAGGTACCCCGGAGATAAATCTGTTAGAAATTATATACGAAAATAAATTGGTGTGAATTGAAAATAGTATATGATGTGTATTATATGTATTTGGGAAAATACGGGCAGCAACAAATTATCAGGATTTCTAATTCGGTCAAGTAAACATATCGTTGACAAAGCTTAATTTAGTTATAATAATTCCAAATTCAAAATTAACTCATGGCTTAATATTTGTGTAATATGAACTTAGCATTATTATAAATACTACTGTTTTCGGATAAACAACTTCGCGTCAACACCTTTAGGCATAGTTCAGCAGCAAATTGAACCCACAGCTGCATGTTTTAAAGGTCAAATATCTGTCAGCATCAGTTTTGTGTAACACCAAGAATTTGATGTTAATTATTAATATAATTATAAATTACTGAAGTTGTTACTAGAGAATGATAATGATAAAGGTTGCCAACCGGTTGCTTTATGAAAGATTTTGATGTTGCAAGGCGCCCGTATTCTTCACATTTGTAGACTGCTATTTAACTCTTATAATGCTTCTAGAAAATTTAGGTGTTCTTGACGTTGGTCAAAAACTGACAAATTGCTATATAAGCACCTGGCAGGTTCTGGGAACGAGACGAGACCAAGCGGGAAAACCTCCCCTAGAGCGAACACTACCCATACTCTTCTGATTATTGAAACCAATTGTTACCACTTGCGTGTACCTCTGCTGTGCATGAAAATAAAACTATACGGATCTCAGACCGGACTTTGAGTTATTGTTATTTGTGGGTTGGTTTACAAATATCGATTTGGTGCCCTTTTGACCTGGATAAAAAGACCTGGGTACTAACACAAGACTTGAGAACTAAAGGTATGTCTTATACTTTTCTTAGTACCTTTTATTAATTTTTGGACCACAAACTGTGAACATTCCTTTTTGAACCAGAACTCTAAAACTAAAATTTTATTATAAATTAAAAGTTAAATTACCAAAACTCTTTCTTAAACAAAATACTACAACTTTAATTTATTTTAGGCAAATAATATAAAATAAACTTATTTTTGAACTATTTAACAAAATTTAGTTAAACACAAAAATTTTTGTTTTTTTAACATTTGAAATAAAAATACAAAATTAAAAAAACAGAAATAAATAATGGCACGAAGAAATAGATAGACTAAAATTCATGTTGTTATGGCCTTACGGATTTAGGAGAAGAAATTGAGGATAATTTAATTTTTATAGAAGAAGTTAATAAAAATAGAACCAACCCACGTCAGATCAGACAGACATGCAAAAATGATAAACTGAACAATAGAAAATAAAACAAAAGCTTCAGGTCAGTCCAGAACGTACAAAACAAAACCGAACACCCCCCACCCCCTCCAGTAAGTTAGTAAACAGGTACTACAGTATATCGGGGGGAGTACGGGAAATAGAGAACCACCATTTTGTAGAGTGTCTAGGACGATACTCTGGAAAACAAAGGTGCATAAATGATGAAAAAAGAGTTTGTTTGAATAACATTTGTGACGACAACTTCTCTAATTGGCAAGTGCAAATGGCAGTCCATTACCTGTTACTTCAGGTGAATTAAGAACTTTTCGGGTTTAAATCCGGCAGGTGAACCTTAAGGCATGGATATCAGTCATAGAAAGATATGCAAAGTTTAGTTGAAATTAAATGTACAGAAAAGTGCCGTGGTATAGCATTGGCAACATGTTCAGGGGCTCCGCGTAGCGGATTTTCATTAGGAGGTTTTTATTAGAACAAGTATAATAACGAAAATGTAGCTAGTTGGGGGGTGACCTCAAGATAATTATTAAAAGAAAAATTTGGGGAAGTGACCAAACTATAGACAGGGCATTAATTAAGGTATGAAATCTAAAAACAAGAGGACAGACGAGTCAGTAACAATGTTTGGGGAAAAGAATAATACCAAGCATCTGGAGGATGTTTTAACACCGACAGAGCAGGACCTAAAAACAAAAGCACAAAAAGACTTTGTAGAACAACAGTTGATCTGACATATTATTTTGTAAAGGTAAAGGGTTGAACTTTTGATTACATCAAAATGAAATTGATTAGGGAAGAGACTACAATCATTTAGAAGCCGCAGTTATAAATTGCGACACGCGAACCAAATGGCATAGGGATCAATATTGCATTGACCTTAGACGGTTACACAAAATGTGTTTTAGATTTTAAAACTGAAAAAAGAAGTCTGAGACATTACAACCAATGCGGAAGTAGATCACAATTAAGAAATAAATACTAGTAAGAATGTGTTTAAGAAAAACAAGGTTACACAATACTCAAAATTGGCTCCTAAAAAGGTAGATGTAAATGCAGGCTGACGAGAAAAGCAACTCAGTCGATAAGTGTATAGTGAAGATGACTTTTTCAAATATCAGTATCAGACAATAGAGAAACAGGTTAGGTTCAGATACGCTTAGAAAACTAAACAACCTAAAACTCAACATACGTTTAGGCCACAAATTATCGCAATACAAAGAAAAACCATCCAAGTATTGTCCTAAATTGACTTAATTCACATTTCTGTACTCCAGATTGGGTATTAGGCGCAGAATGTTCGGGTAATGTCACTTGATAGGTCACCTAAAAGAAATAAGTGTCGCAAGTACGAAACATTAACCCTCCGCAACCTGTGGTACCAATATTTGTCAGTATAATCTGGGGACCACAAACGAAATCGTGGCAGGGGTTAGAACAATTAATAAACTATCAATATAGACAAAAATTACGATACTCCCACCCTCGCAGTTTACACACAATACTTTATCGGACAATAGGCTAAACATGAAACCTTTCGACCATCCACAATATTTCATATCAACAAAATTCATTCCAGATGATCTAAAACATTTGCCATTACCAAGTACCACTCTCAGATGTTAGCACTTACGGCACCTCCAATGCGAGATAATACGTCTCAAGTTTAAGAGTAAACAGTTATGCACTCCCTGCTCCACCAGTAGTTAGGTGAACAAATCTTCAGAAAACTCCACGCAACGAGAACTAGGAATACACATGTGGTCTCAGTCATAGGGAACTATTAGGGGGAACAGTGAAAACTAGAAAGGACAATCTTATTATAGGATGCCGTTAAGAAGGACGTTGTAGTAGAAAATTAAGAATATAGTATGGTTAGATACACTCTAAGTAGTAAAATAGATTGAAAAACTAATGAAATTTCAATTAGGAGGGAAATCCCAAGTTCATGTTTTGTACTATGGATAACGAAAACAAAAATTTAGGTCAGTTAGTACGATTACAGGAGCAGAAGTATCATTAATTAGTAAAAAGTGCTTCCAAAATCTTCCAATCAAAGGGTTAAGGTTTGTCAAAGAAAAACCAAATCTTAGGGCAGTGACTTTATGGTCAATCACTATAAAGATAATAGAGTGAAGAAAATATAAAATTTACACGTTGAATAATAATGACCATGAATCAAAAGTCTTTATTGTCACCGATGGTTTGAATAGAAACGTTTATCCTTGGTAGGGACTGGTTAAGAACTAAATGGAGTAAGATTATCTACTTTAGATTTAGGTGTGTTAAGAAATAGCGGGGAACCCATTATGTCAAATTTGAAGTTGTACACTCACATATCAGTCCATAGTAAGGAGTATCCAAATACAACGTAACATTAAGACCACAGAGTATGACAATATGTTTTGTTCTAGGACAAAATTGAGCATGTTAACAGTAGAAATAAAGAAAATTATGTTGAAATCTCAATGAGTATCCAATGATAGATGTCTTATTAGAGGACCCAGGGGACTTGGTAGTTCTAAGATATCAATAGGAACAGTAACAGTGAAAATAGAATCATTCCAGTATTAGTAGTTTATCAAAACAAATTAAGTTTTATGGATTAAAAAGAGGTCATTTTTGTTAGGGAAAAATTAGAGCTTTTGAAATTGATTGAGATACAAGTAGAACAAAAGACTTTTTAGTCCAGAATAATAAAGTAGGAGATGTAGACTCTCTTAAAGATTATTGACGCACCGTCAGAGTATATAAAGAAGTATTTTTAGGTCTGTTACACGGAAAACGAAAGATATTTTTGCAAAAAATGATGCAGAGTATAAGGTCACACCTAGTACATGAGAAAATGAAATATAGATACAGGGGGGGTACCATCCACCAATCAGAAAATAGACCCGTATAGAAACACCCAATAACAAACGACATGTAATTGGAACAACAGGATAGTAGATGAAATGTTAGATGCAGGTAATTATAGAAAGGTTTCGCAAGGTACAACATGGGCCTTTTTCCATTAGTTGTAGGGGGGAAGAAAAGACGGATCCAAAAGAATGTGTGTCGACTTTAAGATCTTTAATTAACAAGTGTGGAAAACCTATATCATTTCCAATTACCACTCTGAATGTGGACACTCTTAGCTGAGGTTGGGAAAGGCCAATCATTTCACTAGTTTAGATCTTAAAAGTGTGTTATGGCAAGTACAAAATGGAAGAAGATAGTAAAGAAAAAATAACAGGCTTTTACTTGTCTCAAAGGGTTATTTCAGTTTAATGTAATGAACTATGGGGTTAAGTTATGCTCCTGTATCTTCCAAGAACTCTATGACATTAGTATTAACAAGAATGTGAAGGGACTTGTGCCACTGCTTACCTTAGATGTCATTCTTAATATTTTCAAAAGACCTCAGAAGAACATTCTTCGGCATATTCAAAATAGTGGTTGATAAGATCACCGGCAAATTGATTTAAAAATGAAGTTTGAAGAAATGTAGTATTCTTTCAGACACAGATAATAGAATATTTTGGTTTTATTGTTGCGTTCACGTTTATTGAACAATGAGTGCAAAAACCTTAATGAAAAGACAGTGATGAAGCTATAAGACAATTACCTGTACCAAGATAATGTAAGAGTAATTAGGGGTTTTAATTGGCATGTGTTAGTTATTATAGGGAGGTTCATTCCCAATTTTCTCAAAGATAGCAGAAACCTTTGATTTGAGGTTAACTAAGGAAATTATGCTAGATTAAATTGGTCAAAAGTAATGCAAGTCCGCCTTTCGATTTTTCTCAAAGTCAGTATAGACAGTAGTAACTTTGTTAGATTCACCTGATACAAACAAAAACCTTATGTGTATAGCACAGTAGGCTAGTTGATACTTGTGTAGGTGCTTGTCTCACACAGCTTTACAGATACTGGGGTAAAGAAAAATCCTATCTAATAATTCTGTCCTCACAAATTAAGCAAATCCTCAGAAAAAATGGTCAACAATAGAAAAAAAGAATGTTTTGGTCTAGCTTTTGCTATCAAGAAAATTAGACTTATAATAAACATGATGCTCAGTTTTGTAGTACGTACAGATCACCGGCCATTGAATGTATTTATTAGATTTCACCTATGCAAAATAAGAAAATCAACAGATGGGCTCTCAGTAAAAATCGCCAGGTGTTACATACTTGTAAGATGTGAGTAATATAGAATGGTAGATTTACACTGTTGTGACTGACTTTGATTGTCAAGTGATACCAGACTGTACAAGAAACAATTGACATTACTGAATCAGAGTCCAGAGTCAGAACGAAATAGAAAATAGGATGATAAGATTTACTAGAAGTGGTGTTAATTAAATTCAAACAAGTTTCACTCCATTGATCATACGCTCGTTGTAAGATAGATCCTACCAGATTGACTTAGATCAAGCCGTTTTATTAGATTCGTTCCAGGGGACATAGATAAAAAGATCAGAAACTAACGGAAAATGATTGAAAATGATAGCAAAACTTAAGACTTAATTAGACTAAGGTAGTGCCACTAATAGGGAACAAAATAGTTTTAATGGTAATAAGATGGTTTGTTATATTTTTTTATCTTCAACAAGATTCAGAAGATCCAAAACTTAGATATGTACATACCTGAAAATTTACGTAGAAAACATTGTCATTAAACAACATCATGACTTTGTAGGGACATATGAGCAGTAGAATTAAAACAGTATCGTAATTCATTAAGGCCTAAATACTATTATCAAAAAATGTATCAAAAGTTGGCATAAATATGTTAGATCTAATGTGTTACATGTCAAAACTAGAAAGCCAGAAGAAACACGCAAATCCACCTCTTAAAAGAAACTGGGGACATTCCACCTTGATCCTTTCGCAAAAATTGGTCTAGATCTATCAGGACCAATATACCATCACCCATTATCCAGCAACAAGTACATTTGTCCTCATTCATAGATTTCATATTCTGGATGGCCAGGAAGCTTTTTAGTGTACCAAATAAAACAGCTGATAATTATGGTCCATCTTATTTAGAAGAAGATATATGTTCCTCAAGATTCGGTTGGCACACTTCTGATACATAACAGTTTAATGGTGTCAGAAATCGTGAATAAAGGCGCTGTACAAGAAACACTTAAAGAGTTAAAACTTTAGAGCAATATTAAAACATCTTATTATAGTCCTCAAAGTAATGTTCAGAGGTTCAGAAGATTTAATAGAACTTTAAATGATGTAATGGCTAAGAACAATATCTGATGATGTTCAGCAATTGGGATTTATATTTGAATCAGACATTAGCAGCGATTAGATTTCATCCAAAGTGAATCGACCCAAGTTTTCACCCTTTTACTTACTATACTATAGGGATCTTAGTATTACCATTAGATACTATTTCTTAAACCTAGAACGAAAATATTAATGGGGAAGACTCCATTATCAAGTAGCATTCACCAGCAGCAACATAAAGCTTTTACATTAGTACACAAAAATTTAGAAGACCGCCGAAGAAAAGAGCAAAAGAAATATGCTGATTAGGGGTAGTCAAGGAAATTAATTTCAAGGTAGGAAGATCCAGTATATATTAAAACTTCCAAGAAAAACCAGTAAATTAGAATAATAATATGGACACCTTATTACAGAATCATTGAGGAACAAAGGACCTCTAAGTTTTTATAGTTATAGATATCAGTTGACAGGAACAACAACTATAAGACCACGATGCTGTCGACATCTTAGATTAGCTAATTTAGATGATTGGGAGATTCCCCAAGGACAAAATTAAATAGACAGATAAGAAAATCATACATATGTAGTACACTCCAGATTCAGATTCTTTCAGATGACGGATAATGATAAGAATGATAATCAAGATATTTGTAAAGAGATCGTATGGCAAATTTTCGAGATGAACTCAGATAGTGAGGATGTTATTCCTTTTGCAGAAATTAAAGAGAATATACAGAAACTCAGAGTTAGATGATAGAGAAAAGTTAACCAGAACAAGACAATCAGACAGGAAAACAATAGAAATAAAGTAAGGATACAGAAGATACAGAAATAAAATGAAATTAAATGAGTTCAAAAAGAATTGTATAGATGAAATCGGACCCTACTAATTACAGGGATATTAATTACGTTAAATCCAACATTTGGACAAAAATGAGTAGAAACAATTTAGATATGTTTAATAACATAGTTTCAACACACAATGAGAAAATACTCCAGGATATAAGAAATCAATTGTTATTACAGGGAAAACAATTAACAAGGAAAGAAGACTCAACTCCATTTTATATGGCAGAAATAGTTAGGGAAATACTATGAGCACAAATATTAGAGATAAGTTAGATAGATTTATTTGGTGAAATAGAATTAGTATGATTTAATAAGTAAACTTACCAGAAGAAATAAAGTGGTATAAATATATAAAAACTATACAGAAACAGGCAATGTATAAAAAAAAAGTAAAAGAACCACTTAACCAAGAATTCTATAAGAATAATTAAATTAATAAGACACTGCATCGTAGGAAAGAAATAGAACGTAGTATAACCTTCGATTAATAAAAATCAGATTATTGCAATAAGATACTACCATAATAGAATATTAAAGACTAGAAGATTAAAGTATATGGTTAGGAAAAGACGATTTGTGAGAAGTAGGATGCAAAGAGCTCCGCCCCCTTCTCAAGAAAGAAGTAATAAATGAACTTATATCAAGAATTTCAAACAATGAGGATACTAAGAAATTGGTCCAAAAACGCGGATGTTGGCCAAAGCTTATCAGGAATTTAGGAATTTCCACCTTGGGAATGGGATAACCATTCAATCTCGAAGGGATGTACATTTGGAAATGTAAGAAGTTGAATGTTCCATTATGTGGACTTTTCCAGATAAGAATCTAAACTTAATGATTGAAAAGGATACAGGTAAAATAATCTATAATTTTTTGGGAATTAAGGACCGTAGTGGAATTTTTGTAATAGAATGGATCCTACAACATAATGTATTATTATTGGGCATGGGGAAGAATACAAAATGGAAAAAGCTTAATCCTTTAGATTTACCAAAAAGTGTAAAGGCCAAGAAAATGGCCCACAACATGTACAGGATAAAACCCAAACAGGTTAGAGTACTTGTAGTCAATACAGTTATCACGACTTACCGCTCATTAGTTAGTCGAACGAAAATAAACTGACAGTTGATAAAAAATCACAGTTAAACAATTACAGGCCGTTAGTGCAAGAATTTAACCATTTCCAAGAGAATTCAAAAGGATTCTCTTAATCTTAATGAGATGATTAGGACAAGAAGATAATGAATATCTGACAACCCCTCTCTTATTAAAATTGTAAAAGGAGATATCAATATTTACAAACTAACACAGAACATCATTAGACAAATAAATTGGTTTAGAAATGACAATAATGAATGAATTGGGTAGAAGCACCTGGAAAATACCAATAATTTCCGATAGGGGATTTAATAAACAGAATTACAAGACATGCTATCTAGATGTTACTTTCCCTTCAGACAAAAGTAAACAAATTTCTTTATTCTCTTCCAGCGGAAAGAGGAAGAAAATGATACTGCTCACTTATATCTCATATACATTTTCGCTGTAGTGCATACCACGAGCTACATATGACTGAACAGAGAGAAATAAATATCATATTCGAAATAATTATTGTGGATTAACAACCTCTAAAATCCAAAGTGGGACGATTAGGGGGCATTTTTCAGATTCCTGTAACTCCATTCAGAATTATACTAACTTAAACTAAACCCAAAACATTCTCAAGAACTTTAGATGAATAATTAGATGAAGCTAAGAAATTCACAATAGTAATACCTGAATTGTATGACAGCAAGTTTTGACAGTTAGCTTCTTGAAATAAAACAAGTTGACAATATTACAAAGACACGTTTTGAAAAGCGAAAAACTTAATGTCCATTTTGACACTTAGAAAACTGACTGTGGAAAACGTAGAAAAAGAAATCTTTATACCTTTGTCGTAGGTAAAAAGCTCTTTCTTGGAATCTTTGGCACAGTAAGTGAGGATGATCTGCTCATCCATGTCAATAGAAATATCAAATCTTTAATGAAAAATCAACTTGGTATGAAACATGTTTTAAATGCAAGTTTTGACATTAACAAAAGACAGTATCCGACATATAATTTCTGACAAAATCACGAAACAAAACAATAACTGACACTTTGAACGTACCTTGAAAACACATAGTTTCAATGAAATGAAACATGTGACTGATCAAACGAACAAAAACAAAATAGCAATTGATAATTATATCCAAATTAGATAGACGGCTTTTGAACATGTTAAGATACTGGGTTAATATTGACTCAAAACAAATTACAACATCGTTGAAATCCAACGGAAAATGTTGTCATTGGGGACACTCCTCGCACAATCTGTCTTTATTCAACCTTTACAGTTTCCGGCTAATTTACTTTTATCAATCCAAAAATCAATTGATATCCATCGATTTTGCTTTGGCCTTTTGACCCCTGGGAAAAAAAGATCTTTGGGCCTTTACAAAACATTGGACTTGTGCTACATATATTCAAAGACGAAAACATTGTAGTTATTGTGTCAGTATCCATGTGGGGTGGCTCCCCTTAGGTTGACACCACAAATGCTTTAGAAATTTACAAGATACTTAACTATGGCATTTGCCACATATGGAAAGATCCCTCGGTACTCGAAAAATAATGACCTAGATTCAGAAGCCATTAGCGGTTAAATAAAGATGAAAAAACAGCACCTTCCAAAACAAAAACAAAGCGATCTGCTTCCTACTGTCATTCGGCCCATTTTTTCAACACATATTGTTTTATCTATTCAAAGTTCAAAAGCTTTTTATCTTCCTAGTTGAGCTTTAAGACAACACATTTAACCGGATTTATATGTAAGTGGTCAAATATGTGAATTATGCTACATGAAGTAATATAAAATAAATAGCATAAAACTTACATTCAGTGCTTCGGATACATTCTTGTTCTATATATTGTTTTTCCGATATTCCAATTTACGTCAGTACACATTTCACCATGGCGTAATAATGGTTGTGACTGATGCTAAATTTACCAAACTGTAATGTGCGGTTCAGTATTATATACCAATATAGTCCGATCGCCAAACCCAAACTTTGGTGAACCGGGAAATGTTGCATAAAGTTTATTTAAGATTGATTTTTGTAGTTTAGGGTATCCTCTTTCAGAATCTACCGGATGAACCTCGGTCACCCTTGAGCGTTTTGAGAAATTCAAGAAGGCGTCCAAGAATTTTGGTGTTTAACCACATGTTTTCGGGTTCAAGAAATACACTGAAACACTTCATTATATTATAGAGTAATATCAAATGGCGGTCTATATGGCAGAATTTTGGGCCGCTTATGGTTTGCACCCATGTGAGAGTTAAATGGCGAATTTTCAAAAATACCAACTTGCGAATTTTTATCATAGAGTAAAGCAATTTATTTTCATTAGGATATTGACTAGACGGTGACGGTGAACAATGAAGTGTCGGTGGAACAGGATACCAGCCAGTGTAAGCCATAGGTAGGTTAATCTTGGCCTTCAACGTGACGGGTTCTTTTTGTCCTTGGTTAGTGCATATTTTTTTCAACAATATGAACAGTTCTGAAGGCAGTCTTTAGTACCACCTGTGGATGATTGTCTCCTTGTTTTTGGAGGAATGTAGGGCGATGATGACTGAGATAGTTATCGTTTATTACATAGTTTAATCTGATGAGTCGATGTATAAGTTGAAACACAGCTTTTATGACAGTTAATAGTTAAATCAGAATTAATGTCCACCTGTTCCTGTAGGGCGATGATGACTGAGATAGTTTTCGTTTATTAAATAGTTTAATCTGATGAGTCGATGTATAAGTTGAAACACAGCTTTTATGACAGTTAATAGTTAAATCAGAATTAATGTCCACCTGTTCCTGTAGGGCGATGATGACTGAGATAGTTTTCGTTTATTAAATAGTTTAATCTGATGAGTCGATGTATAAGTTGAAACACAGCTTTTATGACAGTTAATAGTTAAATCAGAATTAATATCCACCTGTTCCTGTAGCGTGCAATGTATGTTTTCATCATAAACTTTACTATGCGAGATGACGTTTTGAATCCACACGGAATCTGTTTTGATCAATCTTTCCCCCTTAGTGTCACAGCTGAATTCCAACTATAAAAGCACTTTCCATTTCCGTCAGCCATACTGTCAGCTTGTAACCTGACATGGCTGACAGTGCCGGATTATAACGGAAGCTACAGCTTCCAGCCCATGGCATTTACATCCCCAAAATAGGCCATTTTTACCCCCAGAATAGCCCTTTCACCCCAAGAATTGGCTCAGAATAAGGTTCGCCGCCTCCGGCTCTGTTGGTCCTTAATCCGTTACTGATAGCTGAAGACTGATGGCTATGAATTCAAAATTATTTAATAATTGTTGGCATGACTGCCATGTATAAAGTCAAAATATCAACTTTTTGTAAATTTGAATTATCATCGAAAAGAAACTATTCGACGGGAATCCCTGATTGGAGACCAGATCTATGGCTCACATTGGCTGGTATCCTGTTTCACCGACCTTCACTGTTCACCGCCTAGTCAATATTCTAGTGAAAATAAATTGTTTTAAGCATGAAAGTTATCAAGTTGCTAATTGTGAAAATTTGCGATTTGACTCTCACATTGTTGCTACTCATCAGCGGCCCTAAATTATGCCATATCGGCCGCCATTTTCGATTTCACTATGATATAATTGCTCTACAATATAGTGAATAATTTCAGTGTATACCTCGAAAACATACGGTTAGACATCAGAATTATCATCCTAGTCTTAACACTACGGGAGTTATAGGAGATTACCTGAAATGGCGGCCATCTTACACGTTATCTTGAATTTCTTAAAACGTTCAAAGATGACCGAGGCTCACGCGGCAGATTCTGAAAGAGGAGATCCTAAACTACCAAAATCAATCTTGATATTACATTTCCCCGGTACCGCCATACTTCTGCCGGACTATAAGCTGATTTTTGTGGGAAAGTTTGCCAGTTAACTTACGAAGGCCGGTGATCTCTTCCCGGTACAGTATTACGAATTCATTAAAATGACCGCCACTATCTGGGACATTGTTGAATTTGGCGGAAAATACTTTTCGACATTCAAATTCAAATTTTTCACATGCTATAAAAGATCTGGTCGGACAATAAAGGGGCACAATTGGTTTCCAATTAGAAATGCCGACAGTTTGCTGTAAAACCTGGTCTTCAAACGCTTCATATATACTATCAATTAGAAAATCTAGCATCTTTTTATATCCACTTAATGGGTAGATCAGAGTAAAGTTAGACGACATAGATATCACATGATGAATTAGAAGACCGTCAAATGGTGAGTCTTACTCATATATTGATATATCAAATCAAAAAGTCCAAAAAGAAAACGAGAATATCTTTATCTATTTCAAAATTTTATTCACACTTTTAATTTAAAAAAATAAAAATATAAAATCGTGCATATATTTTAAGAAAAAATGCTTACTAACACAGTAGAAGGGGCCGATGACAACAAATTTACTCAACACTTAAGATTTATTTTTTTACTATTTAGTTGTTTGTTAAACTTACTGGGTGCGAAAATTAATATTTTTCCTAATCACATCCAAAGTAATAGGACAATTTTATTATTTGCCCATAAAAATGAAAAACACCTACTCAAATTCTTTTTTTTTCAGATAAGGGATAATATTCATCAGGACTTAAAATTGTCTGTCATGACTTTGCAAAGATGTCAAGTTGCACCACGTATCATGTGTCTTAAAATCATAACAGATAGTTGAGCTCTCGCATTGAGTAAATTTGCTAACATCGGGCTCAGGCATAATAGTTGTATATCATAGAACAACGAACTGTATATATATATATATATATATATATATATATATATATATATATATATATATATATATATATATATATATATATATATATATATATATATATATAGTTTTCATTTACAATTCATACATAATTGATTATTTATTATCTTATAAATAATGGTATATTACAATAATTGACAATTTGCTCATTATCTAAAGTATCCATTAAAATGAACCTTTTGAACCCTTATCATGAAGTCCTAAGTCATACTGCCTCTAGCTAGTCATAAAGGCAGACCCTTTATATTAGAACTTCGATGAGTCAAAGTTCAAGGGACCACCTAGGAAAATTCGAAATATCAGGACTTCGACTTATGGATGGTAGTCGAGAACCATACGTGTTTTATTTTCAGAGGTTCTATAAGGTGCGTATGACTGCATCGAAACCATGTAAGACATACAAGGTCATTATAAACAATAATTAGTGCTAAATTGATCTCAACTTTCGTGAAATTAAAACAGTTAGTGGTTATAAGAAGGAGAAGAATTATCATGGGGCCATTTCGAAATTCGACTTATCGAGGTTCTAATGTGTATATATCAACAAACAGCTTTCAATCAATTCTTTATATATAACTGTTCAATAAGATTAAGTACAATAAATGTTACACTTAAGTATAATGTGTGACACATTACAATTACATTGTAGACATACAAGTACATCTCCCAATTCTAAAACAATAAAGAGTTTTCAACGTTATAAAAGATAACAGAAAAACGAAAATGTTTACTCCAATATTCCTTTTCTCTGTAAAGGTCATATGTAGCTGTTTTAAACTCAGCATTTAATTTCCAATAGCAAAAAACTCTTAAAATATTTAAAATCATATAGTTTAAAAAACGTTTATTAAATGATTTCGCAAAACAATTTGCTGTTTCTACTGTAACCAACAGAATGTCGTCACGATGTATTTACAACACGTTTATTGGTTTTTACAATTGTAATCTGCATACTAGCTAAAACATGTATCTACAACATGTTTATCACTCGATTTCACAATTGTAATTTGCATGCTATTTATAACATGTATCTACAACATGTTTATCACTTGCTTTCACAACTGCAGTCAGCAGAATATTTAGTCAGCATGTATTCCACAGTATATTTAAAACCTGGTTTATTTTAATTAACAGGATAGTTAATATCATGTATTTTCAACATGTTCATCACTTGATTTTATATTTTAATTAATAGGATATTTAGTCAACATATATCTACAACACGTATCTTACTGCATGTATAATGTAGATTCTACAACGAGTGTTGATTGATTTTCATGTTAATCTAACTCGAGTTATTTAATTGAACAGACGCGAGGTTCACCGAGTGTCTTTTCAAATTTTGAAAATGAACTAACGAGAATTAGATAACATGATAATCAACATACTGAAGTTGCTGAATTTGTCTCTACCATAACTAAAAACTTGTGTAGTTGAACATTAACCTTCATCACGTCTAGACACCATCGGGCTCGGACTCTCATGATCGCATCAAACCTGTACCTCGCTTGAATCACAATTTCTCCAGATTACATCAATATGTATACTTGTACGGAACACGACATTGTTTGAGACTTCAATAACGGACCCCTTTTCCTCCAATTACTTATATCACCAACAACTGGCTTGATGCAACTTCATGCACTTACATTTATATTACATTAGTAGTGCGGGCTCGCCCAAAACGTAGTGCGTGTGAAAATTCACGTTCCTATTTTGACCAATAAAAATGCTCAGAGTGTATTAACCACGTGTGATTAAGTCGAAAACTTTAAACATCCGTGTTTTCGCTTAATCAGACGAATCATCATGGTTTACCATACGTGTTATGGTAGAAACTTGGTTTAATATTTAATATTTAATAACATGTGTCTTCTTCTACATGTGTATCATTTAATTTTAAAACTCTAATTAACTCGATATTCATTCATGTATCTATAACACGTATAACACTTGTATTAACTAGGTAATTAACAAGATATTCAATTATGTATCTACAACACGTATAACACTTGTATTAACTAGGTAATTAACGCAATATTCAATCATGAATCTACAACAAGTATAACACGTGGATTAACTAGGTAATTAACAAGATATTCAATTATGTATCTACAACACGTATAACACTTGGATTAACTAGGTTATTAACACGATATTTAAACATGTATCTACAACACGTGTAACACTTGGATTAACTAGGTAATTAACAAGATATTTAAACATGTATCTACAACACATATAACACTTGGATTAACTAGGTAATTAACTCGATATTGAAACATCTCCAACACGTATAACGCTCGGTTTAACTAGGAAAGTAAAACATTTAAACATGTATCTACAACACGTATAACACTTGGATAAACTAGGTATTTAACACGATATTCAAGCATGTATCAACGACACGTATAACGCTCGGTTTAACTAGGAAAGTAAAATATTCAAACATGTATCTACAACACGTATAACACTTGGATTAACTAGGTAATTAACACGATATTCAAACATGTATCTACAACACGTATAATGCTCGGTTTAACTAGGAAAGTAAAATATTCAAACATGTATCTACAACACGTATAACACTTGGATTAACTAGGTAATTAACACGATATTCAAACATGTATCTACAACACGTATAACGCTCGGTTTTTACTAGGAAAGTAAAATATTTCAACATGTATCTACAACACGTATAACGCTCGGTTTAACTAGGAAAGTAAAATATTCAAACATATATCTACAACACGTATAACACTTGGATTAACTAGGTAATTAACACGATATTCAAACATGTATCTACAACACGTATAACGCTCGGTTTTACTGGGAAAGTAAAATAGCTGTTTGTTTGTTTTATGTTTTAGACGATTTAATAAATGTTAAAGAAGCAAAGTGAATAGCTTATTCACCTGTCATCAAGATTACCCGGATTTGATCTTCAAAAGTATGTCAGGTGGTATGGAAGTGACCAGGTGAGACACAGGTTTTTGTCGGGTAGCTGGGGTCCCTTCTAGAGTATGTAGAGTATGTCTCACGTCGATAGCAAAGTCAACAAAGGACATTAATATAAGTTGTTAGATTTGTTTGTTGATAGGTCTGGATTGAATTAACTGTATATCATTTAAGAACAGATAACACATTCTGATTATATCTGGCCATATGTCCACATTAAAACAAAATGTATCTACAATATATGATAAAAACACTTATACAAAACAAATTTATACACCATTTTGGAAAATGGAATATATAGACTCGTAGAAAAAACATAAATGAAATTGAATTCGTCGTAGATTTAAATATTTACACATCAGAATGAAGATTATTTGTAATGTATCTACTACAAACAATGGAAAATAAATCATTACCAAAGTATTTCCAAATACAAACAAATATATCTATATCGTATGATATAATTGACCTATAATGTATAAAAGCATGAACAAACGGGGTATATTTTATCTATTCATAGTCAAACCATCAGCAAAATTGAACATTTTAAATTTCTACATCAATATATATATATATATATATATATATATATATATATATATATATATATATATATATATATATATATATATATATATATATATATATATATCAATATTATGCACTTAAAGCATACAGCACTCAATCAGTACCAGTGCTACCGTACACTTGCTCCACGTATGCTTTCTGCAAAACTCAAAAATCGTGCAACAACATTTAGGTGCTCCATACACAACTTAATGGAATAAATCTTTTAACACACACACACACACACACACACACACACACACACACACACACACACACAAGCCTCTTTTTTACATAAGCGTTTCTGTTTACATGTAATCACAGCAGGTAAGAAACACACTTGTATCGACATAAAGTAACTAAAAACCTGTCATTTCGCAAATTTCTGTTTTAGACAGGAATTCACAAAACATCTTAATTGGGAAAAATATTGTTATGGATATTATTTTAGTTATCAGAAACCTTGTCATATAGCTAAAAATACAAAAGATTGAATGAATGTCGATGACAAAAAATCTATATATACATATTTATTTTCATTATGCTTGTTGTTGCCTAGTGAGGCAGCATTTGACGCAAAACCTGGAGGTTTATGTCTCAAATTCCGATCATATTTGAGACGTTTAAACAAAAATGGCAACTGTTCATTTGCCAAGCAGTCCACATCAGAACTGAAAGTCTAAAAAGGTGCGGAACGTTTTTAAAAATCCTTACTGTATTGACACTCGTACGTATCATAGTTAACGACTCGTCACCTTTACCTGGTGATGGTTTAATTTAAATGGAAAATGAGGATTATGACCACATTGAAAGACATATAAAATGTGCAGATACCAATGTTATAATCGTCAATGTACACACATGCACTTCCGGAAAATCTAGAGATGGGTGAGACAAATTTTGGAATATATGGAACAATACTCTTTAGATATCTACCTAATTTAAGACACATATTTAATAAATTTTCAGAAGTAATACTTTGCCAACATTATAAAACACTTCAACTGCAAGCTGTGTATTTTGCAAAAATGATTCTATTGATTTGTTTCAACTAAAGATATGAAATTTGATCGTACAAATGTATAAAAATACTACATGAACTTACTTTTCAAATGATAAAAAATAAACAAATTGAAGGCAGATGAATATTGATGTAAAAACGAACAAACTGACAAAACAGGTAGAGAAGATAGTACAATTCATATTTCATATAAGTAAAGAATAAAAATTGAATTTGTAACGTGTTTGTCACCATAGAAATAAAATAACGCTCCTAAACTGACTATTTACACCTAAATAAAAACTTTTTACACGACTGTTTACACTTTGAAATGGAAATGTCTTTACTCATGATATTTATCCCTAAAAATACAAAAATAAACATTCTGCATAATTTACACTTTGTGATTGAAATATCTTCACTCATGAAATTTCCTTTTAATATACCAAAATAAAACTATGTACATAAATATTTACACTTTGCAAATCATATTTTCTTTATCATATCTCCTAAAACATATATGCAACATGATAAAACCTTTAAAATGAATATTTTTTCATTTACATGCATCTATCTATCTATCTAGATAGATAGCTATCTATCTATCTATCTAAAAAGAGAGGAGATATAAACCGCATTTCAGTATTTTTGAAAAAAGGGTTCACTGAACTTAAATACAACCGCATTACAAAAAACAAAAACAAATAAATATGATTCAATATACGTCGACATTGTCCAAAATTGATGTAGCATATGTTAGATACACAATTAGGGAGCACGAGATCCACGTGTTAACTTGTCCAGGTTCTGCACGATAATAAGGAAAAATAAAACCGTAAATGATAACTGATGTCATTTTGGTGATCAACTAACCACCGAGGGCGTTCCATTATGAAAATTGGCCGATGCCATATCTAAAAGTGCATGAACAAAGTAATGATCGCTTAGTTCATCTGCATGCCCGTTGCTTTGAAGTCGAAACTTTCATATGAGCCAATCGCAAGGTTACCTGTAACTGAGCATGTGTAACATGGCACCATTAAACATAATACCAAAGTTATAATGCTTAAGACGATCGTTTCTGTTAATTAGGCTTCATCAGATGAGCTCCAATTTAAAATGTATATGAGAAAGTGTAAGTGTAGAATGATGTATAACTGCATTAGAAACATTCCACTAGTATCCTGTAGCTAGAAATAAATATTGTTATATTATCCATTCTGAAAAATCATGGTAAATTTATTTACAAGTTAAAAAAAACACACATCTGACAATCCAAATAGTCCTCGTTTTACTAGCTCTAACTCTTTCATACCTACAGACCACATTAGACTGGTCTACACAATAGAAAAGTGAATATCATCTAAAAACTAAGGGGTAAAGGGTTAAATAGCGTTTGACATGTAGCACAAAAGTGATTTTAACACCTAAGTATATTCAACTAAATATGAATATAAAATAAATAGAAAGTACTATGATGAAACTATGCTAAATATCTCTTTTAGATATGTACAAAATAACATATATTATGATATTCTGATATCAATGTGGCTCAGGTTTTGTCCTAGGATTCTATATGATAGTATGTTGGTGGTGACACGGTCGGACACATAATTTTGTTTGAGTACTCCGGTTTCCGTCCGGAGTTAGCGCTCTTCGTGCCAACACTAAAGCCAATGAGCGCCGTTATCATTAGTTAAATTTAATGTTTTTGTCAACCATTAAAGATGAATAAAAGTTATCAAATAATTATACACATGCATTGTACACAAATTCAGTATGTTCAAATATTATTCAATATCTACACGCATTTCTACATATTTACACAAGTGACTATTGAACTGTTGGTTAGTATGTAAATGATTGCCTTAAACCAAATTCACAGAGAATCTATGTATTCTCTTGTACAGGTATGTAATCATTAGTGTATGCACATTGCACATGTGATAACTGTCATTAGACAGAAAATAACACTAACAATTCCGCGAATGTTTAGCGGTAAATCCTGCGATATCTAGAGGTTTTCCACGATGTCAAGTGATTTACAAAGGGAAATAACTCGTACATAAAATCATAACATCCCCTTTTTTGTAAGGTGTAAAATTGTTGATTTCCTGTTACAGTTCGAATTCCGAGAAACAGTTCGAATTCCAAGAACAAAAGGTAAAAATAAGCGTATCGTAGTATTGTAGGAGACTCTTAATTTCAACGTATTTATGTTCTTTGTATTTGCCGTTCGGTAAAATGTCTTCCCACTTGGAAGAAAATGAGAAAAAAAATGATACAACAGCAAATCAGTAAAATTATTTTTCCTTTCAAAACAAAGTGGATAAAAAGATTGTCCTCCGAGGAGGAGTATTGATGAGAAATCGTATCATCTTGAAGTATGTATCAATGTAGACTACAGCCGTAATATACTGATGCATGGTAGGAATATTATGAAATATCGCTCGACTTAATATTATGAAATATCACTCGCCTTAAAGCTGACCATCTGATCCTATCATTCTTAATTACATTGAAATGGTTTTAAACACTGAGATGATTTGATATTGTGATACACCGTTCTTATACAAGGATCTGAAATTAGTATTTCTTCATATCACAAATATAATATAGTTTTTAAATATTATCACAATACCAAACTTACAGGTTTACAGAGTTCTAACAAACAGATAATAAGTAAAAACAAATACATAATAAACTCATTTACAACATTTAACATCATTCAAATGTCCTTTGCCATATTCCTACAATATTTAAAAGGCAAGCTGAGACAGATGTAGTACCGGAATGGAGGTAATTCCACATTGTTTTTTTTTTCGACAAGTTATATCTTTAAATAACTACGGTGTTGCTTCCTTTCATTGATGTTGATTACTCTAAGATACGTACGGCAAATTCTAAAATAAGACAAGCTAACTCTTTAGCTCTTTTGGATTGCCTTTTAGTGAATACATCTGCTGGTATTTTGTCGCCCGAAAAACAATCGGGATATCGCATACTGTTATACGGCAATAAATCACACAGTTCATTTGTCCACTCCCTCAAGTTTTCGTCATTGACGGTTATAAGGCACCTAAGATCATGAGTATGCCTGCTCAATCTATTTGCATCTTTGTTGAAAATCAATGCTTTCAGTGCCTTTTCAGCTGCCTGAAAGTAAAAAGAATATGTTATCGCATATAATACATCATGAAAATACATGTATACCAGAAGATCAAGGTCATGACTCCACACCGTCTATTAATGTGCGTCAAATATTAGGTGCACAATAGAGTATCAGGAAAATTATGGCCTTTACATTAACATTTAATCTGATCCTACAATGACCTTAATATCAAATATATATATTTATGTATCAAAAATCAAATCCTTCCAACAGTGATCTTGACATTAGGGTATGACCTTAGGTGAAAGTTATGATACACCGTTTTCCAATGAAAACAACATCTGTGGCAAGAATGGGGCTGCATGATATCGTTTACCAAAACAAAACTGCTTTTTTCTTTTAAGTCTAGTGTGACCGTCATTTCAGATGTATTAGGCTTGGCAAAGCGTAATGGACAATCGGATATCCCTGTGCCATAATAAGTCTCATCGAAAGACAGGCGCACAATAAAACCAAAATGAAAACGTCGTATTGCTTATAGAAACTGGCCTATCACCAAGGTTTTTGAGAAGTGAAAAAATACTCACACACCCCCCTTTCACCCTGGATCCACCACTTTGCCGATCGAGCCGAAATGAATAAATTTGGTAGAGGACGTTAAGTACTTACTTCCTATATAGATTCATTAAAAATCCATTCATCGGTTTGGGAGAAGAACCCGGATATATGGAAAATTGCCCCTTCATTTCTGCAGTCTTAAAAAATTCATAAAAAAGTCAAAAAATGAAATTTCATTTAAAGGAAACCATTTATCTACCAAACCACAGGTAAATCACATAACATAAATGCATCATAATGAATAACAGTGAAGAAAATCAAAGAAATCATACAAAATGAAAATTACAAAGTCTAAAAAGCTGTCAAAAATTCTCACAAAATTTATTTCCCAATTTCAAAGAAATAAACAAACTTAAATCATATATCTATGTAGATCACTCAGATACAGTTAGTTTTCAATTCATGTAGCGGTTCTGGAGCATAAGATTTTTAAAGTTGGGAATTTCCAGGGGCCTCTTTTACCCCACCCTGGATCCACACTAGGGCCGATTGGGCCGAAATGAAGAAACTTGGAAGAGAATCTTGAGTACTTCCTTCCCATAAAGTTTAATTAAAATTCCTTCAGCGAATTTTGTGAAGTCGAAAATGTGAAAAGTTTACGGACAGACAGACAGATGGACGGACGGACAGACAGACGACGGACAAGAGGCGATCAGAAAAGGTCGAAAAGATGAAATCTCGACTCGTCCAATCTCTGTTATTGAAACGACGATGATCCTTACACCACGCTACCTTCGCAACACGGCGACGCCAGAGCAGAACAGGATGGATAGCAGGACGTCGAGAACGGATGTAGGCCTCTCGCAGACTGTTCCTTACGGTACGGTACGAGGACTTATCCGTCGATGCCCAGGGATGCTTCTAGCGGTTAAAGAAGCCGATTTGGTTGATTATGCAAATGTGACGTCCATATATACGTATATTGCCGACGTGACGTCACACTCGGGCGTCCTGATCTTGGGTGGTCTCGAACGATGCCAGTTTGCTGATATCGTCTACATAAAGCATTTACAGTGTTAATATAAAGTCGAAATTGCCTTCCCACATTACTTTGAGACATTACAGCTTCCAGCATCCCAATAGCACTCATACAATCATTTTCAATAATGTGAGGCATCTCTCAATCAAACTTTAATTCCAAAAATCAATATTTTTCAGTTACATTGAATATTGTCAATGAATGTAAGAAATTCTAATCGATTAATAACCACGTGTCGCGTAGGCACAAAACTCAAGGATAATCGAACGTGATATATATAACAAATACTCAATACTGAGTACTCAAACACGCATTTAGTATATTAATCTATGCCTTTAAGATCAAAGCGCGATCAAAGAATACTTTTTTATGTTTTTATTTAACATTTAACTTTTAAGTATACAGTTTCTTCTTTCCGCTAGTTTAGTTTGGACAGAATAGCAGTACTTGAATTCTTTATCAGACCATCTGCCAGGTGTACATGTTTAATTACCGTTGTCAGGTTAATGTATATTGTTAGGTAATCCTATCCAAGACACCTCTAAGTAAATAGTTGCTTAAGTAACGTCACATGGAAAAGTTTGATGAAGAAACCTGAGTAAATAAATAATTAAGTAATTTTATTTGTCATATGTAACACTATGAGGTTCGGGAAGAAAATACTAAATATATAAAAATATTAATGTGTTAATAAATATAAACAGATGTAAAATTATGGTGTTCTACGCTGTTCGGACTTGAAATTCGTATATAAGCACGGGGGTTTTAGGGCCTGAGAGAGAAAAATCGCCATTTTGACAAAAGCTACTGTCGCCTGTATGTGCTATTGATATCACATTTGACGTAAAATAAGAAAAATACGATCACGAGCTGATTCCTGGTGGGTTACACATGTGAGCCTTACTGATATATATATATATATATATATATATGTGTGTGTGTGTGTGTGTGTGTGTGTGTGTGTGTGTGTGTGTGTGTGTGTGTGTGTGTGTGTGTGTGTGTGTGTGTGTGTGGAAAATCAGCCATAGGCAAACAGACCATGTACACGCAACCAGATACATGAGGGATCATCTAGGTAGGGTGTGTCGTCGGATCCTCTACTGCTGACAGAATGCGGTCCGCTCGACTGTAATGTTTATACATGTACATGAATTGTCAATACGAAATAGAAAGAAATATATTAAACGTTGTAAAGAAGTTAAGATGACATTTCATAGTTTTCAACTTAATAAAAACTATCAACTGGGTTTTAACAACGAGAAGTCAGACCACTAGAACGTGCACGATTACATTACACATTACAACTCAACTCACTTGTGACGAGGATACACTCCTCACGTGTTTCATTGGACTTGACTGTGGACTCACGGCGGGTGTGACCGGTCGACAGGGGGTGCTTACTCCTCCGTGTCACCTAATCCCACCTCTTGGTTTCCAGAGGTCTGCGTTTGTCCATTTTTACCGGATTTGTATCTATGACATCCTATTGATTTATACTTTGGTATCTGAGATTTTTATATTGTACTCAGCAACAACTACAAAGCAGAACTTACAAATGAATTATGTCACACCTGTGTTCTCTCCAAATCCACTAAAAACTGGCCACCACCATACGACTGAATAAGAAGTCTAAGTGGGCCTAATTGCTCACCCAAGTACCATCTAAATGTGAAACAATACCAAGAAATATGGTAAAGGACAGCTAGTACTCACTTCCTGTAAATTTTCGTACACATTCCTTCAATGGTTTCGAAGAAAAACTGACCTTGGTACTAAATGCATTACAGTGAATACAAAGGAGATAACAAAAGAATTCATTAAAAATGAAAAAAAAAATGACAAAGTCTGAAAAGACTTCAAACGTTTTCTACAAATATAACAAATCTGAATCATACATGTAAATCGTTCCAATTAATCCGTTTCGGTTCATGCAGTGATTCTGGTGGAGCATCGTTTCAAAGAGGGGTACCCGCTTGGACCTATTTGACCCGACCCTTGATCCACTGTTAGCCGCTTTACCTGAATAATGCAAACTTGGTAGAGGACTTTAGTATTGCTTAGTCGTTTCACAGAAGTCGAAAATATGAAAAGTATATAGATGGATGGACGGACAGCCAGACGTGGAATGATCACAATAGCTAACTTGAGCATATTGCTCAAATGAACTAAAGCTGTTGCGTGTGGCGTAAAACAACATCCATATAACAACATGATGTATTCACATGATTTGAGGGTTTATAGGCAAATAATTTTTAAGAAAATTTTTTGTTTTCCAATGAAAATATTTCCCGAAAAATGATTGTACAAACCTTTGCCTGAAAAAAAAAAACATTCACATCTCAACGGTGATCAGACAGGTAGGTAAGGTATTAAACTGAGTAAGAAATGCTTTACCTGGTGGCATTTAAAGCAGATCCAGTTGTACATCTCTAAATCATTCTTCTCTTCGTTCATGGACTGTGTCTCTAACTCTCCAGTCGCAGAGATTATATCCATTTTTGCTTGTCTCAACCATTTTCTAGCTACTGTTGGCTGAGGATTTGAAACATATCTATCACGTCTGTAATAAGAAAAATCACTTGAAGAGGAACACTGTTCTCTCCGTCTTTTGTGACAATTTTCAACATCATCAAAAAATGTTTTCCACCACCTTCCCTCGTTAGTTTGATCACCATACCACCAGTCTTGCGTACGTCGTCTTCGTTGTTGAGGAGATCTTTCATATAAAGTCGAAGTTGATCTTCCAGTCTCAAGACGACGAATAACATCAAATATGAATTGAGTTACTTCAGTACAAAATTTACTTCTCCCAATATTCTTATCCGGATGCCATTTTAAAAGAAGTCTCTTAACGAGTCTACGAAAATTTTTCATGTCTCCTAGTTCCCAAGCCTTTTCCAATTTTTTTCTGATTTCCTCAAATATTTTGTCTTTGTTAGCATTGTTGCTACCTTCATGACAGTCTGTGTAGACAGCGAGTGCCATCGATTCTTCCTCTTCCCGCCGATGCAGTTTGAATAATCGTAACGAAAACACTGTCATCTCCGTATGTCCATCATATATCACAAATCTTTGAATATTTGAAACTTGATCAGATTCCTCTACTAGCTTCCTCACAATTTTTACATAAATATACTCTGAATCTGAATATTCTTGTCGTTGACTACTCTGTTCTGACTCTTCGTCATCTATTGCCGGGTCATATACATCATAAGCAACAATTTCTCCTATAGTAAACTCGGTGAAATTGTTGTCAAGCAAATGGTGAAAGCAAAGGGGAACATGAGAACCGAGAGGTGGGGTCCATGTGTTTTCAGATTGATCTATGTCAATACCGAGGCTCTGTATGATACCTGGTAGGCTTGCTGGACTATCTGCATGAAGTATTGTTCGCAGTTGATCGATCTGTGTGTACTTTAGATGATTTTCAGTGCAAACACTAATCAGTCTAACAAGTAAATGATTGCAGTCCCATGGTTTGCATTGTATATGGATATAAAGTTCATAAATACTACCTTTCTTTTCCCAAACACACCATCTTGTTTTCCGAGAGGAGTTTATCGTAGTTCCTCTGTATTTTAGGACGGACTCTAGTTCGGTCACTGATTGAATATGAATGCTACTAACTGCAGACAGTATATCAACTTCAGACAGCTTAGGCGACATCATGTTCGACAAAACTTTCAGAAACAAAGGTGCGCTGATGATACCTTGAAGTGTATTTACGTGTTGGGAATTAGGACAAATTCGTTTCACAGTTATATCCTCCTGAACTACAGAAGACAATAGTTGCGGTCTTATGCTATCTGGTAATTTTCTAAGGAATGTTTGGATTTCCCCTTGATCCGGTACAGTTTTCATAAAACTGACATGTAGTTCAACACTCAGTCTTCGGCGATAAGACTCATTGTCACAAAACAAAATTTCTGTGGACTCCAAAAGTTGATTGTCTTCTGTAGGTAAGTATAAAGGAGCAATAGACGGAATATCTTCCTCGCCGGTTTCGGTTATTCCTGCCATAGCAGTTAACGACCGTTTTACTACATCCAGTTCATCTGGCGTCATTTTTTCAAACTGAACTTTGTTCTTCAATCTTTGCAAAATGCTTGCATAGTGAGTTATAGTAGCGTCATCCGATGCCCCAAGATGCCTGAACAGCTCAAAGAATTTTCCATATTTATCTGATCCACAACAAAGATATGGTAGTATTTCCTCGCGGTCTTTAATTTTAAGGGCCACTTGACGTGCCTTGAAAAAAAGTTGTCGTTCAATGCAGTATATAATTGGCGTTTCGTCAAGGGCAGCTTTCAAAGAGCTAGGGACATGCATTTTCTTGTCAAAAAAATCATAAAACAATTCCATTGTTCTTTTAATGAGTTCTGTGTCTGGTAGTATGCTTTTGTCTTTTTGAAACGCATTGAAAAATTTCTTTTCAAGCTTGTCACATATGGTATTTACATGCGATATTACTCCCATGAGTAATGGTTCTCTGTGAATGCAAAGACTTTTCTCTACCTCCTGAATTTCATCTTCCCCATACCGAGCTGTTTTGTTTTTCAAATCATGGGCCAACATTAATTTTCTGATATTTGCATAT
Source organism: Atrina japonica (assembly GCA_030159075.1). NCBI lineage: Eukaryota > Metazoa > Mollusca > Bivalvia > Pterioida > Pinnidae > Atrina > Atrina japonica. The sequence goes on along the minus strand of BROG01001277.1, from coordinate 44,299 downwards.
TCTGGAAGTATTGTACTCTTTGTCCAGACCAAATCTGCGTGTTCATTATACGTTGAATTCTGGAAAGAGATCAAACTGTCAGCATTGTATTGCCTATCGATTTCTTTCAGATCACTTCCGACAATATGAGGGACGATGAAATGTATATCTTTTATAATCCGAAGGAAACTATTGGAACCCCAATTTGTAATTTTCATCAGTTCCATCATCAACAACTCTGATTTGACCTCAACGTTGGAACGGGCCACTTTTTCTTTCCCCATTTTTTCTATATCAGTGGCATATTTCTTAAAACGTTCAAATGTTAACACAGTGTTCATGCCAGCTATCTCCATGAAGTGTTTCCACTCAGAAAAGTCAAATGGGGCGGGTGGTAATTCTGCTTTGCGACACATATGTCTATGAATTTCCATATGAGGACTGAAAAAACTACTGGCTTTCGCTTTGTCAGAATTTCCAAATGGGATAAAATGTAGATTTTTTAATAGAGGCTGCAACTGTTGACAGTATTCAAAACCATATATGAGTATGTATCGACGTATGAAATCTAAATGGGCCATCAAGTCCTCATAAGATACAATAACTGATGCATTTGGCAGAATATAATCACAGTAAAATTGCAAAGCATTTTTCTCGGTTACTCCAAGTAGCTTAAAAAGTTTCTTGTAGTGATTTTTTTTCTGAAACAATCGCAACCCACATTTGTTTGTTATATCGAGCAGAGCGTTATGTGGAATACCTTGATCCGTGTCCAATGAAATCATTTTAAACGGTCCGTCCATGTCTTGGAGGCATCCATCAAAAGACACATATAATGGTAAACTTCGTAATAATCTTCGTAGCTCAAGTGTATCGTCAATCCTCTGTTTTATGATGTCAATATTATTTGAGATAAATGTTAATATTTTATCTCCGGTAAGTCTATCAATTGAAGTCAACCGACTAATGCTTTGGCTATGAAAACTGAGGCACCTTAAAATGAGATCTGGATCCCTATCACTTGCAAAAAGTTCTTTAGAACGTTTTCCACATGACTCCCAGGGTTTCGGTAGCAGTAGTTTCATGAAATGCGTTGGTAAGTTTTCCGTTACGTAGATAGAATAAAACGAATCTATATCAAAAACGGCATAAGACTTTGAAAATGGAAAAAGAGTCGTTTCACGGTTTTTTTCACCAGGAACTAAACACCACTCTGGCAACCACCATTTACATAAAGACACCGAATGCCTTTGGGTAGCAAGGAATTGCCAAAATGTTTTCATCCACTCGTCGTTGGGATATTCGTTTTGGTTGGGATTCCATGGAATACCTGTCCCAGTTTTGTATCTCTTTTCAATATTATTTTCAATATGTTGTGCAAAGATATCGATTGTCAATGTCGTAAACAATTCAGGGCATTCGTTGACACAATCTTTAAATAAAGGTACAAGTTTCCTATGGAGAAAGCAATCCGCTGTTTTCGGAAGGAGGTCACAATACTCAGATACAATTATCTGCCTGGACTTTGTAAATACTTTCAGTACGTCATCATTTGTTACAAGCAGTGGTAAACCATCTAACATTTCTAAATTCTTTCCATCATTGAAGCAAAACTTAATCAATTTTCTCAGTCGACTAACATCAGAATCTGATACTTTGACATTTGTTGAATTTATCCGGCATTTATCAGGAGATTGTCTGTTCCATGATCGTACAAAAGAAATTATATGTTGTGCGCTAACTATGCTGGGCAATACACTGTGTGCTTCTTTTTTCGCCAAGTAATCCCCAGCTTTTGATAGACTTTCAAATATCCAGATTGGTGAATCTAGAAGTTTCATTCCAAGGTCTTTTAACGTGTTAGTAAGTTCTGTTGAGTCGTTTTGTAATGTTTCCAAATCATCTTGTGTCGCATCGAACGTCATTTGTTGTGCTGTAGTTTCATCCACCTTGATATTATTGAAGTAGACAGGGAAGTCATCGCCACCCCTCAGTAAGCTGACCCACTTGATATCTGAGACTGTATTGGTAATAGATACAATGGGGAAAATTTCAACTGGTTGTGAAATTGCACAATTGTAAAATCCATTCACTAGCTTTTTCCATATTCCACCGGTATTTTTTGACATATCTGGAAAAGCCCCATGGAATCGTTCAAGGTATGATGGTATTTCATTTGCATTGAGTATTTTAATCAATTCTTGAATGAGGACTATATAGGAAGACGGTATTATTTCCTCAAGCATAAATGTATTCCAAATGCCTTTTAATGATTTTCTTTCTTTCTTTTCATCATCATCCCATATGTTTTGCCGTGTCGAATTCAGTGAAAAATGTCCATTTACATGAACTGGCAGTCCTGTTCTTATTGGCAATGGTAAAAAGCAAGATGCGTTAAATGATTCTGTACTATCAATGTGTGGATTTATTCGTACAGCTGTTCCTCCTCTTGGAGACAAGCCAATGTTCCCATCTTTCAAGGATTCCACTAGTTCAACTGGTATTCTGTCATGACGTATACATCCAAATGTTTGCGCAATTGCCCAGGTTTCTTCCCTTTGTACATTATCGGCCCTATCAGTCAAAGACATCGTGTACACTACGCTCTGCTGCATGAAGTCATTCAGCAAATATTCCCCTTTTCGTAATCTTTTTGCATTATCATTTGCCTTGGAAATAAACTGATTTAACTTAATATCGTGTTCCTGCAATTTACTTGATACCGTGTATATATGCGTAAGAATATCACTTTTCGCCGGTATTTCAAAAAGAGTGATTTCCTTAACGTTTGTCAAAAATAACAAAGACTCAAACATTGACATTTTCAAGCACTCAAAAAGCTCTTTCATTTTCGATCCATCGAATATTTCTCCGCTTATTTCTGACGTCTCACGCATGCTCTTGTTTCTTAATGGAAATCGGAACCATGTTCCCGTTTCCGCTGGATAAATATCCTGAAGGTATGTATTATGTATATACGGATATTTTTTCTGGATGTTTGCTGTGTATGGAACACGCATCCCAGGGGCATTTCCTTTGGCCAATGGGACGTATCTCCTATTTGGATCAAACATCACGAGAACACCATTGTTTGGCGTCTTTGGTCCAACAGATAAAAATGATGGCACATCAGTTAAATGATATACGGCATTGAAACCTATTCCAAACTTACCAGTCTTTGTAGGATCACCACCTTTGCTTCCTTCTCCAAGTTTTGATATTCCTTGTAAATCATTTTCAGAAAAACAAGAGTCGTTGTATACACACAAAGCTGGGCCTTGTATTTCATTCATTGACTTATCAAAAAGGCCTTCTTTAGGATGGTTCCTCATATCATGAATAAAGTGTATTTTTGTTGCGCCAGCATCATCCGCATTTTGAAGTAATTCATTAAGAATCGATACATCACTCGGATAGTCTCTCAGGATCCCATTCAATCTTGTGGTCAGTTTTTCACTTTGCCCCTCTGTCCTGCACAACGTCTTTTCTTGCAATTCTTTGGATTTAGACCTAAGGATGTCCAATATCATCTCGGATGGACATGTATTGCGTACTCCAACAGCATTTAAGAAATGTTTATATCTGTATATCTCACCATCGAAATGTATTTCATAGAGGTCAGGACGACAGTCTGTCCCAATTTCGAAAAAGCATTTTTTTGGTTCGACAACATCATCATGGAGAAGTATGATTTTTTTTCGCTCCATTTCAATTCGTTCGTCTTCTTTTACTGGATGTTCACTGTAATACTCATTAAGATACGAGTAGATACATTCACAAACGTTTTTCAAATTCGATATTTCTTGGTTTGTTAAATCTACCAGTTGCATTTCACTGACGCATTGTAAATTATCTAAAACTACTCTTGTATTACAAACGCTTTGAAGACCGAGACAATCCAAAACATCATTTTCATTTTGAATGCCATGTAAAACTCTGTCATCAAGTAGAGGTAAAACGCCACCGACAAGATTCTTTTCAGATGGCTTAAATAACATACATGGTTCTTCATATTTTCGTGAATCTACGGCTTCTTCTCCAGCTGTGCACATCGCGTTGCCTCCCATCCAATGCAATGGCCAGTCGTTTGGTTTCTGCATAACAGGTAAGAACTTTATGTTTTTCAGGGCATTGTGAATATCTAATTCCATTTCTTCTATATTATTAGATAGGTAGAACATCAAAGCTTTGCACCGTTCAATAGAATCATTATCGTTCAGCTTAGTCACTGATAGTGCTCTGTCCTTAATCAAACTAACCGGTATTTCATCGTGCATCATTCCAAGATCTTGCAACACTTTCAGATGTTTTTCTTCTCTGAACGCCCCGTCATTACTGTAGTCCGGAAATCGTTCATCTCCCTCATCAAAAAGTTTGGAAATTGCTGCATACTTGCCGGGCTTTACCAATTCTGACGGTTTTACTAGTTTCCCTTTTGGAAGAGTTGGAATACATTCACACGATTGCAAATGTTCAAGTATACCTTGATCCCCGCTGTTTAATGCAAACAGTACTAGACCATTCCTTGATTCTGGTGTTAGATGTTTTGTCCAGAAAGGTGATTCAATGTTATTGAAAAAAATTTCTTTAAAAAACCTTTCTATTGAGAAAATTTGATTTTCCAAATGTTCTTTGCATCCTGCATCCAAAAATAGATCATGTATTTCCTTTTCTATATCCATAACCACCATCGACTCATCATCCTGAAAGTTTTCTAAGCATTTAAATGCCGCATTTCCAACATATTTATCATGTAGCAGTTTGCTTTCAAGAAACCAACATGTACTGAATTCAGCCTTCTTTGTCTCTCGACGGAAAATCCTATGACGTGATTCAACGACCATCCGATAAAAACATATTGTAAAATTTCCAAAGGTTTCGTCGTTTTTACACCTCGGCCACAAATAGGAATATGACTTTTCATTTTCAGTCCTGTGTAATTCTGTGGGTACACTCTCCAACAATTCCAAGTATGACATGCAAATTACATCTTCCAGTAGACATTTATTCCAAACGTTGTCGTCGGAGCGTTTGCTATCTCCTGGATGGAAAATGTCTTTTCTATTTTCTTCCACTGAAAAGCACCCATTTACGTGTACTGGAAGTGGGGTTTCTCTAGGAAGGGGAAGGAAACAAAATAAATGGCTTCTACCATAAAATCCGTATGGCACATTTCTTTTGTCAGTATTATAGGTCAACGTGAATGATTCTGGAACTGCCACGCCGCCAAGAGGTAGCGCTCCCTTCAGTGAGAGTTCTTGTGATTTTGACAATGAGTCTTTATTTCCAGACGCCCAAGATACATAGTATTTCTCTTCTACTGACATTGCTTTTGGTGTAGCATGTTTAATCAAAGTAGTAATTGCATCTGGTACATCTACCTTGATTAATAGTTCATTTGTTATCTTGAAGGTTTCAGTTGGTAAAGGACTGGTATGGACAAGGTTGGTAATATGTTGAAGTATGCTGGTGTGATGTAAATCTGATTGACTGACTGTTGACTTTACCACTGATGACTCTTTTGATACCCTGTAAATACATTTTTCATTTCCTGGACTTCCATGTTTAGGTAAGTGATACCATTCTATGCGTTTAATATTTTGACTGTATATTAGCAAGTTTCCTGCCCCTTTTGTAAAGTCTTCAAATAAAGCCACAAGATCGTCTTGTCGATAAGGTTTTGTGTTAATCCTGTCATCTGTGAAATCATCTGTTGAGTTACCGCCAACAGATGATGTGTCATCAGGCGAAGATCCCTCTGCTTGTTTCGCAGTACGCAGTGGAAAACGAAACAGAGTTCCATTTATCCCCGGATTTGATCCGCTGGCACTCAAGTCACATCCAAATACTCCATTATAAGGCATAAACTGATCTGGTATCTTCTTCAACATCCATGCATTTTTCTTCGAAATTTTCATTCTTATACCGGGCCTACTTTTGTCTTTCAAAACTTTGCCAAGATGAATGGTGCGAGGATCCAAGAAAACGATTGAATTTCCGCTTATAAAACTAGGTACATCTGTGATGTTGTACACAGATGAAAATCCTAGTCCAAATTTGCCAATTTTCGATGTGTCCGTCTCTTTGGTTCTACCACCCAGTTTTAATATGTTTTCAAAGTCTTTCTCTTCAAACATACCATCATTGTACATCCAAAGTGCCGGACCTTGACATTCAGACATTTTGTCATCAATTAACGACTTCTTGAATTTATCATTCATTCTATCATCGATTAAAAACTTCACTACACTTGCCCCTGAATCATCAGCATTTTGTATCAACTCTTTAGGAACAGCAAAACCATCTTCATATTGTTGTAATAGATTTTTTAATCGGATTGTCAATGGTTCATGCTGACCCCATTCACATAGAAGATCACTTGTATCGCTGTCAGACAGTACACGGGAAGTTAATGAAGGAACACCTAGTTTTTCTGCCAGATCATTACCCACGCGACTATGCACGTAATTAATTCTAGTACTGACATCGTCTTCATCTTCTATAGATACCATATTTTCAAATATTGATTCGCCGCTACTGTAGGTACATTCATGAACTTTCTTCAGTACAATATCTGTATCATATTCAGATTTCACTGGTACCAGAACGTCATCCAAAATTTCTTTAGAAAGGTCCATTTCGCTCAAAACAGATAAAATGCCAACAAGAATGTCAAGATCTCGTAAACTTTCCTGAGTTGGTTGTGAATCTGGTTTTATTTGTTTTTTGCTTATCAGGTCTTGCACGAAAAAGAAATCTTTAATTTCAAGTTCAGTATTGCATCCAAGTTTTTGAAAAAAATCCCATTTACTTTCAAAAAATGATGGCAACTTAAACATGTATGGATTCAGTGACACTTCATTTCTTGTCTTAAAGTATATCATGTCAGGAAATGTAAACTCCTCTTCTGTCCAAACACATCTCATTTTCTGCAACTCTTTGAAAACCCGATCGTCAAGCATGTTATCTTTGTATATGTCAAAAAAGTAATCGTAAATCTTTTCTGTAGCAGACAATACTTTTGACATGTTCAATCTGCCTTTAGTGTGGAATACAATTGTTTGCAATTGTTTTAAAACAGTATCTTGATCTGGTTCTTGATATAATTCAAAACCTTTGAGCATATTGAATTCAGAATCATTCATATCAAGGATATGTTTGGTGGATCCAGCGAGGTCAGAAAATTCGTTGTGTGTCCCTTCCATAGGTTTGGTTAGTGAGAAGTACTTCGGATCTTGTCCTCTCCATGGTAGATGACATGGAAATCCAGCAGACTTTTCTTTGCGAATTGGCAGCCAGTTTATGTTTCGCATTTGCTCTTTTAGCTGATTTGACAGTTCACGCTTGGAAATGAATTTGATAAAAACCCTCATTTTTTTCTCTATCGGTTGCCGATCCATACGTTTTTCATCCATATCGTGAAGAGATTTACATGTTTGTAACAAATCATCTTCTGTTAAATCATCTTCTGTTTTCAAACCAACTTTGATTAAACAACTAGTTTCCTGTTTTGCCCAGCACGTGTTGTGTTTTATGAACTTATTTGGTTCATTTGCAAATAAGTCTTCTAGGTCTTTGGTCCGTAAAAATAACTCTGATGCCATTCCCAATGAATCATCCTCCCTTGGTATGAAATGTACCTTTTTTGCTATTTGCAAAATTTCTTCAGAGGCCGAAAAGACATCTACTTCCAAGAAATGTTTCATAAATTCTTGAACCGTGGAAATACTGTACACATTGCCTCCGTTGATTTCCTCAAGAATCTGAAGTATTAAATCATTTCCATTTACCTCTGTGCAACCTAATTGTTTGGCAAGATCCAAGGCCTTTTTAAAAGATGGATCGATCATCGGTTTTGGAAATTTTATAAAAAAATTTCTTTCTGGTGCAACTGTCTGGCATGACTCAATAGAGGTCATTTCAATTTCCTCACTAGTCCCACGACCATCTGTTAATGGAAATAGTTCTAATTTCTTCAAAAACGTTTTCACGTCAACTGAAGCAATATTTTTTTGACCAAGATACTCTGCAAATTTAATGCGATGTTGTCTATCAGTCCTATTGACTTTGAGTATGAGCTCTGTCTGCTGTAATTCTGATTTTGATCCAATCATTTTTTCTAAAACACACACGACACCTTGAAAGGTTGGAGTCTGGATGTATTGTCCCAATACTTTTTCTGTACAGATGTTCTTATTCAGATCTCGAAGCACTATCACCGACAGTTCTGATAAAATTTGACACACTGCCTTTAGCAAATGTAAATCAGATAAATCAGCCAGTATATAATTACCGGATAGTGGTATGCATTCCCCGTTAACTTTGTCTGGAATGACTAGCAAAGTCTCAAACATTTCCAGTGACTCGAAGTGATTATTGATATATGTCCATATACGATTAATGAGCCCATAGTCCATTTTGAATTTCTCGCCAGGTCGCATATTTTCCAAAGATGCTTTTAAAAGGTTTGGAAAATCTTCTTTTGATAACTCACGAAGTTTGGTTGAATCTGAAATAAAAATATGAAAAACCTGAATGATGTCATGTACACCATTGACAATTGACAACATATTAAATTAAAACATTCACATTGCACGTATAATATCCCTGTTTACGATTATTCTAACTCATTTAATGAAATGTTGAGTGACCTTTTCGATAGCGTTTGTTGAGTCGTCTGTACCTATTTTTCCTCACCTATTTCAGTTGAATTTTACTTTGGAGTCACGGCATGTGTGACAGGTCAACAGGGGATGCTTACTCGTACATGTTATCTGATTTTACCTCTGGATTGCCAGATATCCATGTTTATCCAATATTCAGAAGATTTATATATGTATGTAGATTTATTCTTTGGTATCTGAGTTAGTATATTTCGCATACAACAAAAATATGTTCTTCTTTATAATCGATTGGTCTGACCTTCAAAATTAAGGGGATAGTACTACAAGAAGTGATTTGATCTATTTTTGCAAGATATTTTATTTATATATAACATAACATAACATCAAGCTTATTTCAACAATTTTGACCTATTACACGGACATATGCCAATATAATTAGGGTATTGTTGCCTACCATGACTTGGATACTCTCTCAATTCGAACGAACCAAACATGTTTGTTTGGTGTACAAAAAAACCAATTATTGGGTAATTGAAAGCCATATTCTGGGAAGTTATTGTAACATTTGAAATTTCCTTTAGAAATCCACTCTTAAAACAAAGAAATGAAATATATGTCAACAAAAAACGTCGTATTAACGGAATTTCATCGGAAATCTATAAATTTACTTCGGTGAATATATCGGGAATACGTAATGGAGTCAGGACGATATGTACAAGAAAGTGATAACTAGTACCTGAAATTCACGTTTCAAATAGTTGCAATTACGTTGTGACACAACTGTATGCCGACTGATTAAAAATGAAAATAATTAGATAGGATAACCAACTGACCAAATTACCGACGACTGTGACGAGAAACATTTAGTTAAACGGATCGGTATGTTGCGGTTCGGTGAAAATGTGTCACCGCAGGGCCCGTGGTGCCACGAGTACGAGGAAGCCGACTGATTTTACCAAACAGAATAACTTAGATTACGGACAAAATTTCGACCAAATGTATGTCCTGTTCAACAAGGTTTTTACCTTTACAAATACGACGAAGGTTAATGCGGAAAAACATCAAATGCGTAGAAAAACGTTTATTTCTGTGCGTTTTCCCCAGAATGTGACTTCAAGGTATTTTGTAAATAGAAATATGCACCCTTTCACTAATCTGTACTTTTAAGCTTTTGTCGAAAATTTACTGTATTTTAAGAAGTTAATCAGAGATACCCAACGAATTAAGCACAACAGAATGATCTTCCACAAAATATATCCTCCAAACTTTTCAACTTCTATGAAGACTCAGTCTATTTATCATTGATTATCACAATTATATCTATATATCTATATATATGAAATGAAGATATTACCTTCATCCGCCGCACATTTCAGCAACACATCTTTCACGTGGTCCGGAAGTCGGGATTTTGTCAAGATTTTATCCATTATCCCTGGTAAGATTTCAGACTCTTCTTTATCACAGAGGTACACAAAATCCTCATCGTTTTCTTGTTTCAAGTTTTTGAAAACATTTGCCAGATCCACAGGGATGAGTTGTACATTGATAAAATCTGTGAAACACTCATCCTTTACAATGTACCTCAGTAAATTCATCTTTTGTTCACTTGTGAATTCCTTGTACAGTCCATCCTTGTTTAAGAGATGTTTGATAAATTTGGGCGTTACTAAACTTGCCGGACCCTGTCCTAAATCCTCCTCTCTATGTAAAATGATTCTTTGGATATGAGGTGGTATCTTAACAAGGTTTTCTTTGTATTCATTTATTGTCCAGGCAAGATCTCTCTCTACTTGAGCGTTTTCTTCTCTTGGCCTGCATATGAAAAATATGGCGTCTTTGTACTTGATCCAATTCCCGCCGTCTACAGATGAGTAGAACAATTGTTCGGAAAATATCAATTTGTACAAAGGTTTCAGTAGTAGCTTCCACTTATCATCTACCTTCTCGTAATCTGGAATACACTTGTATGTAAGGTCTGAGTTACCTTGCTTATAGTTGTGTATTTCTTGTATCAAATGCAAGTATGCTTTTGGTAGGACTTCGGTGACCATTAGTTTGTTCCATACCAAGTTCTTGTCCTTTTCTTCTGTTTGATCCTTAGACGGCCATTTCATATGACGTCTGTTCGATGTAAGAGCAAAAAAGCCATTGACATGTACTGGCAAACCTGTGAGTGTTTTCTCATTATTCTCTAGAGGCAGAGGTAGAAAACAAAACACATGACCTGTTTCTTTATCCGTAACGAGAGGAGACAACGGGTAGGCAACGCTTACATAAGGATAATAGCCTAATTCTTTGTCCTCTGCTAAATCCATCAACCTTTTACAGGATATATCTGTTGTACCTTGAAGGTAATTCAAGACAGCCCAGTTGATCTCTTTTTTAGTTCCTTCTTTCTTATCCCTAGTGACAAGCCTTGCCCTGTAATAGGACACTATTGATTTTTGCGGAAGTTGTCCATTTGTTGAAGATTTCAAACATTTCATAATATATTTCCGTTTGTTCTCTATGTTTTCTTGGTTTTCTACGTTACTGACATTTACAGTAAATGTTTCGTCCAGTGTTCCCTCAGATGGTTTATCATACATCTCAATGCTGTTAACGGACTTTAAAAAAAGAAGAGTCAGTGCCGCTTCCTGCTTAAATGAACTGAAAAGATTCTCCATATCCCCTTCTTCGTACACTGTCTCTGAGAGCTTTGACCTCTGCGTGCGTAATGGAAACCAGAAAATAGTACCTGTTTAAAATGATAAGAATCCTCATTAACAAATTTAATAATATAAATTCTTGTTAATCGAAATTCTAAAAATATTAAGAGGCTCATAGACCTGTATTGCTCACATAACAAATTAAGGGATTATCTATGTTCAACGATTTTTATGTCAATGTTCAACCAATCAGAATGCAACTTGCAAGATTTTACAAGTGTATCTTATGTTTAGGAAACATTTGTCCTACTCTGCTCACCTGAACACCATCTACAAATTTATAAAGAAGCCAAAGATAAAAACATTGTTATCTGCAAAGTTTCATCAAATTCCCTTCAATGGTTTCGAAGGACGAGCTGACCACTTGATAAAATGACCTCTTATTTGCAGCTTAAAAATTCTTGAAAATTCAAAAAATTAGATTTCATAAAATGTTTCATACAAAGCATTTCTTCATCCAATTAAAGGTAAAATGATTGCATCATAGTTAATCAACCGGGATGAAATAAAAGAAATCAGACAAAATAGAATGAAAATTACTAGTTAAGATGTGAAAAGATGTCAAAAGCGCCTCAAAATTGTAATTTCTACGAAAACTACACATTTAAATTATGCAGTCATGTATTTAAGTCAGATGCATGCAGTTTCTTCAATTCATGTAGCGTTGCCAGAGTAGACCATTTTCAAAGAGGGCAATAATATTTCGTCTCACTCTGGATCTGTCCTCATCTGATCCGACGATAAAACAAAAACTTGTAAAGTAAAGTTTCATCACAATCCTCTCAGTTCTTTTCAAGAACAAGCTATTGGTGTGAACAAGAGTTGTCAGAAGACAACAAAGCTCACCGAAATGAATGTAAATTTTAAAATAGATCTTTGACTCACGGCTGTCAGGTTTTAAGGTCGGAGGACTGGTAAAATATTTATTTCTTCAACTCAGGTCAAAATTTTTGAAAAGTACGTCAAAGTCCAAGGTGAAAGTCACTAGGCCAAAAATCAAGGTTACAAATGAAAGCTCTGGTCATTAGAAACTTATATGTGAAATATCAAATCCTGTCCCGTATGGGTTGAAATATAAAACATTTCAGATATAAGTATAAATTTTTAGGATGTCCAGGACACAGATACAAATCCAGCAAAAACGGCCAAACACGGACCTCTGGAAACCAAGAGGTGGGATCAGGTGCCATGGAAGAGTAAGCATCCCCTGTCGACCGGTCACACCCGCCGTGAGTCCACAGTCAAGTACAAATGAAAAACGTGAGGAACGAATCCTCGTCACAATTGGTACAGACGTCTCAACAACGAAAAGGCAACTCAACATTTCACCCAGTGAAACAGAGTAATCGCAAACAAGACTATTATACCAACCGTAAAATTTACGGAACGTTGACATCAAACGCGGTTTTGATATCCCTGTGTCAATAATTTGTCAGTGAGTAGTTTACCTCTGTATATGAAATCTTCATATGTTGAACACGCCCTGGCATATCGGATCATTTGTGAAATATAAACTCCATATGCGGGTGACTGTGGGATGTTACTACTTAAATGTGGAAATTTTACGATAGGAAAGCCGAAATCGTCGCGTTTGTCGTATAGTTTAGTTGCCAATTTCCCGTCTGTGTCTATAGTAAATAAAATGTCTAAGTATGAAACGTGTGTGCTTGATTCTGTTGTATCTTTAATTTCTAGTTCGCTGGAATATATCGCATTGACACATGTATGAAAATTGTCATTATTAATTGACAAAACGTCATCGATATATCTAAATGTGAAATTAAAGGACACCGCTAGCATTTTCTTCTTTTAATTCAGCAGTGTCTGAATGAAGTCTGCTTAGGTCAAAGTGAAAGGTCAAGGTCAATAGGTAAAAAATCTAGGTACCAAATAAAAGCTCTGGTCATAAGAAATTTCTATGTGAAATATCAAAGACCTATCCCTCATGGTTTTAAAAGATATAGCCAAGGTTAAAGCTTTTAAAAAGTAGATCAAAATCCCAGATCAAAGTCACTTGATCAAAAGTCAGGGTACCAAATGAAAGCTCTTGTCATAAGAAATCTATATGTGAAATACCAAAGTCCTATCTCTTATGATTTAAAACATGGATCCAAGTTTAAAGTTTTTGAAAAGTAGGTCAAAGTTTAAGCTCAAGGTCACTAGGTCAAAAGTCAAGGTAACAAATGAGAGCTCTGGTCATAAAAAATCTATATGTGAAATATCAAACCCTGACCCTCATGGTTTAAATGATATAGCCAAGGTTAAAGTTTTTGAAAAGTAGGTCAAAGTTGAAGGTTACGGTCACTAGGTCAAAAGTCAAGATACCAAATGAAAGCACTGTCATAAGAATTCTATATGTAAAATATCAAACCCTGTCCCTAATGGTCTAAAAATATAGCCAAGGTTAAAATTTTTGAATAGTAGGTCAAATTGTAAGGTCAAGGTCGGTAGATCAAAATTCTAGGTATCAAATGAAAACTCTGGTCATAAGAAACCTATATGTAATATATCAAACCCTATCCCTAATGGTTTAAAGATTGTCAAGGTGAAACGTTTTGAAAAGTAGGTCTTAGTGCATAAATACTTATATGTGAATTATCAAAGGTCTATCCCTCATGGTTTAAAATATATAGCCAAGGTTAAAGTTTTTGAAAAGTAGGTCAAAGTCAAAAATCAAGGTCATTAGCTCAAAAATCAAGATACTAAATGAAAACTCTTGTCATCAGAAATGTATATGTGAAATATCAAAACCCTATAATTTAAAACATACAGCCAAGGTTGAAGTTTCTGAAAAGTAGGTCAAAGTCCAAACTCAAGGTCACTAGGTCAAAGTCAAGGTAACCAATGAAATCTCTGGTCATAAAAAATATATATGTGAAAAATCAAACCCTATCCCTCATGGTTTAAAAGATATAGCCAAGGTTAAAGTTTTTGACATCAAACGCGGTTTTGATATCCCTGTGTCAATAATTTGTCAGTGAGTAGTTTACCTCTGTATATGCATTTTCTTCTTTTAATTCAGCAGTGTCTGAATGAAGTCTGCTTAGGTCAAAGTGAAAGGTCAAGGTCAATAGGTAAAAAATCTAGGTACCAAATAAAAGCTCTGGTCATAAGAAACCTATATGTGAAATATCAAAGCCCTATCTCTCATGGTTTTAAAAGCTATAGCCAAGGTTAAAGTTTTTGAAAAGTAGGGCAAAGTTCATAGTTAAGGTCACTAAGTTAAAAGTCAAGGCACCAAAGCTCTGGTCATACGAATTTTATATGTGAAATGTCAAACCCTATCAATCATAGTTTAAAATCTATAGCCAAGGTTAATTTTTTTAAAAGTAGGTCAAAGTCCAAGATTAAGGTGAGTAGGTCAAATTCAAAGTAGCAAATGAAAACTCTCACCATATGGAATCTATATGTGAAACATCAGAACCCTGTTCCTTGCGGTTAAAAAGTTATAGGCCAGGTTAAAGTTTTTGTCCACGGACGACGACTACGGCGACAACGGCGAAGACAACGACGACAACAACGACGACGCCGGATTTTCGTCCCGGCGAACTAAAAATTGAACGCCCTGTTATAAAAGCTTCATAAAAATTCTGAATATCCATGTGACATATCAGAAAATGGCAGCGTTGAGAGATCGGTTTTAATTAGATATACAATAAACCATCTTACCTGGATAGTATCTTGTGTCTTTTATAATATCCTACCTTGCTAGTGTTTCGTTTCCTTAATATATTATTTGGATAGTGTCTCGTGTTCTCAATAGTTTACCCTGATAGTGTCTCATTTACTTAATATCTTACCTGGATAGTATCTCATGTCCTTATATATATTACCTTGATAGTGTCTCGCGCCCTTTATACATTACCTGGATAGTATCTCGTGCCCTTAATATCTTACTTGGATAGTGTGTCATGTCTTTAATATCTTACCTGAAGTGTCTGATGTCCTTAATATCTTACCTGGATAGTGTCTCGTGTCCCTAATATCTTAGCTGAAGTGTATTGTGTCCTTGATATCTTACCTGGATAGTGTCTCGTGTCCCTTATATCTTAGCTGAAGGGTATTGTGTCCTTGATATCTTACCTGGATATTGTGTCGTGTCCCTAATATCTTAGCTGAAGTGTATTGTGTCCTTGGTATTTTACCTGGAAAGTGTCTCATGTCTTTAATATCTTTCCTGGATGGTGGCCCGTGTCTTTAATATCTCACCTGGATATTGCCTCATGTCTTTAATATCTTTCCTGGATAGTAGCTAGTGCCCTTAATATCTTACCTGGATAGTGTCTTGTGTCCTTGAGATTCAGTCCAAAAATACCATCGCCATTGAGATCTAAAATTTTGTTCAAAGCTTCTTGCGCTCCTCGGAATTTCATTTCCTTAAACAGCCAATCAAACTTGATGGTATGGCACACCCTCTCTGCGCTCTTTTCTAACGGATTGATAATTAATAGTCGATCCCCACTTAAGATTACAGGTGTATCTAAAGAGAACAGATGTTTATTTAGTCATGGATTTGGTTACGAGATTTAAGTATTTTTATATCTGTAAAGATTGTAACATGGATCATCAAGAATTGACACCTCTGGTACGTGGGATAATCTACAAAACTGTAATTCTGCAGGCCTTTCCATTTTTTAGCGATCACCCTAAAATAAAAATCCCACCTTTCTCTCAGGAAAATTTACACAAAACGACATAAAAACAAAGCTTTTTTCAGGAGAACAAATGCAATTTAATGCACATTTAAGTATTATCCAGATATGTTGAAATATTAAACTTATAAAAAAAACATATTTTTTAACAAAATTATAATTAACCTATGAAATAATAGTTATACACATTGATGTAAATAAATGTTCACCTTTAACGGGTCTTTTAACGGTCATGTTCCATATTTCTCCCTAGACGTTTGTGATTTTTTTCTTTTTTTATGATTTCAAAAACCCATCCGTCCGCAGACGTTAAACAGAGAACAGACCTGGGGCCCGTTTTACGAAAGGTCGTAAGTCGTAAATCCTAAGTCTTAGTCCTAATTGTCATGGAACTGACCAATCAACGATGCGTTGCCATGGTAGTTAGGACTAGTTACGACCTTTCGTAAAATGGGCCCCTGGAATGGCCCTATTTATTCTGTAATTTCACCCTTTGACTCTGTTCCATTATAAATTTCCTTTGTTTTTTTTAATACCCTTAAACTCACAAATTAAGCTTTGAACATCGCCAAAAATTAAAATAAGATTTTTTTTATACGAAACATCTTGTTATGAAATTTTATCCTTTTGGCTTGGTGTCACCTAAATGCTTTGATGTTGGTGTTATGTAAATAATATACGTATATGCTAAAATAGTATAAAGAAAAACATCTAGGTGATTAGATTGTTCACAGCTTTTTAAGGGTCATGTATCACAACTCAAAGTACTAAGTTTCATATTAAACATAAATTCAAAAATAAATGACATGAAAATTCTGAAATTTCATTGATTTCGCCTTTTTTATTACCAAAAACGAAAGGCACAGGAACATGTAAAAACACCGATAGTTAAACATTAACCACTGTCATGTATTGTAAAATCTAAGGCCTTAATTGTTTTTTTCGATGTTACCCGATCAGTCGGTTTATATTTGGGTTGGTATGTTGGCAATTCTTTTTAAACTTGCTAATAGATGCTAAAACACATGGTACCTGTTTTACAAAAGGTCCTAAATCCTAAGTCTCAGTTTTAATTGCCATGGGACTGACCAATCAGCGATGCGTTGCCATAATAGTTAGGACTAAAAGTTAAGATTTACGACTTAGAAACTTTCGTAGAACGGGCCTCTGAATTCACTTTCCTGGCATGCGCTTGAGTTGTTGAAAATTCAGAATTTTTGCTGAAATAGGTTCAAACCACATGCTTGGCTTTACTTGATATTTCATTTAAAGGTCAATTCGGGACATGTAATATTTCAAATGAACCCATCACTCCTTTTCTATTATTCCCCTCACTAATCCACGTTTATCTCATTTTATAATTTATAATTTAGTTCTTCAACTCAAATTTGGAAACTTACTCGTAAGTATAAGGATAATGAACACAATATTGAATGAGGGTCATCAAAGGACCAATTGAGACAAGTCCTTGTAAAGACTTACCTCCACTCCACGGAAATTCTATTTTAGCAATGGTGGCCATTTTGGATGGCAGATACGAATGTCGGTCATAGTATAAAAAGTTTGCTAGAAAAGGCATTGCTTTTCTAAAGATTTATTTTAAGTTAAGGACGTGACCCACAGCGGACGCCAAGTCATGGAAATGGCTCATAGGGGCAAACTAGGCCAGGGAACTGAATGTGATCGTCTTTTATATAATTATCATACACATATCATAAAATATTCTCACAATGTAAGACAGAATGAATAATGAAGTAATATTTAGAGATACCCTGAAATAGGTTATAATTAACCAAATTGTCATGTATTGTCGAAACAAACTGACGTTAGTTAGAACACACAAATTTATCATATCATCGAACAGGTAAAGGTCACTACTACACTTAAAGTCTTGATATGACCCTTGACCCTGTACTGGTCATCAAGCTGATCTTCTTGTAATACAATATAAAAAAATCTCAGATAAAAAAGTATAAATCAATAGAATGTCCAGGACATAGATTCAAATCCGGTAAAAATGGATAAACACGGACCTCATGAAACCAAGAGGTGGGATCAGGTGCCATGGAGGAGTAAGCATCCCCTGTCGACCGGTCACACCCGCCATCCAATGGATTACGTGAGGAGTGAATCCTCGTCACATTTGGTACGGACGTCTCAACAACCGCCAACGAAAAGGCAACTCAACATTTCACTTAGTGAAACAGAGTAATCGCAAACAATACTATTATACAGACCGTAAAATTTGCAGAACCTTGACATTAAACGCGGTTTTCGATATCCCTGTGTCAATAATTTGTCAGTGAGTAGTTTACCTCTGTATATGAAATCTTCATATGTTGTACACGCCCTGGCATATCGGATCATTTGTGAAATATAAACTCCATATGCGGGTGACTGAGGGATATTACTACTTAAATATGGAAATTTTACGATAGGAAACCCGAAATCCTCGCGTTTGTCGTATAGCTTAGTTGCTAATTTCCCGTCTGTGTTTATATTAAGTAAAGTTCCTAAGTATGAAGCTTGTGTGCTTGATTCTGTTGTATCTTTAATTTCTAGTTCGCTGGGATATATCGCATTGACATATGTATGAAAATTGTCATTATTAATTGTCAAAACGTCGTCGGTATATCTATATGTCAAATTAAAGGACATCGCTAACTTTCTCTTCTTTTGATTCAGCAGTTTCTGAATGAAGTTTGCTTCGTATGAATAAAGGAACAGGTCGGCCAATAAAGGGGAACAATTGGTTTCCATAGGAATGCCGACAGTTTGTTGAAAGACCATGTCTCCGAACATTACAAATATATTTTCTATTGGAAATTCCAGTATGTTTTTATATCAACTTCCGGGTATTTATGTGTAGAATGAGAGTGGTGATGGACAAAATAAGTATCCTGATAGCCAATCACTAGATATTGAAATTTTCGGGTACCACCTTTAGTGAAAAAACAGTTGTCTATGATGCTAAAAAGTCTTTCTTTTAATTTTTTTATGTGTAAAGAGTAGAGAAGTCATAGGTTTTGATACTGTGAATTCGAGAACAATTGTGTGCCTTCAAATTTTCTGAAAGCTGTTTAGCATTTTTTAGTATCCACATCTGATTTACACCGCTTCTGGAATAAGCAACTGTACAGTATTGTTATGGTTTCTGCTTAACGGCTGTCAATATCTTGGTAAGGAGTAAAGATAAAGATTTGGTAGAGCATTTGCTGGCTCCTGCTATGTATCTTATGGGGTTTTATGAAGTTTAGGCATCCAATATAAATATGATAGCTAAAAATCGGTATCCGTTGTTGGTATATCAAATGATCGTAATACGGACACATGATTTTGAAGGATCTCGTCCTTTGAAAGCGAGCTACGTGTGTATGTAGGATTACCGGAATTCGTATTAAACCCAAGTTCTTGTAATAAACAATTATAATTTTTAGTGGTCATGTAATCTATCCAGTTCAGTTACTACTTCTGGATCACTAAATACAGAGGGATAACAAAGAATTCAAAGCATCTTTTTAAATGCAATATATTTAAGTTAATAGAACATGTTTTTATTTTTTATTTTCCTTGACATCCGGAAGATTTATTCGTTGGTATCTGAAATTTTTATATTATGTGAATAAAATTAATTTACATACCGGTAATGTGAAATACTGACTTAAACCCCAAACCAAAGCGGCCAATTTTGAGAGAATCTGTTTCTTTGACACTTGTGTAGACACTCTTGATCCCTTTCCAATCTTCAGGTTTAAAAATGGCATCATTGTAGAAGCACAATGCTGGACCCTATGAAGAATAAATTATATAAATTTTGAATTTTACATACTATTTCAATAATGATATAACCCTTTGTTAGGGTGTCGAATTGAATTTAAACTGATACGGCATTATACATAATACATAATATATAGAAAAAAAACTGCACATATCTTTATATCTGTATCATCTGCCCACACTTGATCGTTGTAGTGGATGAATTCAACGAGAGGGTTGTAGTCTGATGATACGAATAGAAACATTTGTGTGGTTTTGTATTTATTACATGAGCCTTATTTATCTATATGTGTACGCAAATTAAAAATTCATTCAGCTTAGAACGACGCCATCAAATATTTTTATTGACATTTATATCATTTTAGAAAAGTAGCTCCGGCAAAATTTCCGTATCCAACTACAGTGTAATACGACGTGTATTGCATGGGCTTATTGAACTCTGTATTGTAACTGTATGATTACACATGCATGTAATAAATCAACAAAACGTCCCCATAGATTACACCTCCGTATGTTCACTAAAACATTTAAATTAGGATCCTATTATTATCTTTAATTTCGTGTTACTTACAAACAAAGCAACATACGGAGGTGTAATTTTGGGAACATTTTATTGCTATATACATTTATATTACATTCGAGCTCAACTTATGAAGTCTTATTGACAGAAACGATCGTCTTGAGTATTTGTTATGGGCTATTTTCTAAAACTATAACTTTGGTACTGTTAATAATTTTTATATAAACATGAGGTATAGAGCATTATCAGTTCAAGCAGTGACACATCTTTTGGCTTAAATGGGTGGTCAAGGAGCTTCATTTAGTTCTAATAATATGTACACCTGCATATATAAAAAATCTCAGGATGTCCAGGATACATATACAAATCTGGTGAATATTGGACAAAAATATGAAGAATAACCAGGTATGATTTCTTCTGAAATGTGTGTGTTAGACACTGTCATAGCGTAAGATAAAAGTTTTCCTCTTTTAAACTTTTTCTTTGATATTTTAAATTCATTAAATTTCAAAACACATGAAATTGTCTTATAACAACACATAAACAGAAGTCTGCATATTTCGATTTATTTTCCTTTATTGAGAAATATAAACGTAAAGAAATGAAAGAAAAAAATTGCATATATTTATTTTTGTATAATTCTGATTTATAGTCATACAGCGGATGCTTACTCCTCCGTGGCACCTGATCCCACCCCTGGATTTCCAACAGTCCGTGTTTGTCCAGTATTCACCAGATTTGTATATGTATCTTAGACATCCTGAAGATTTATACAATCGTATCTTATATAGTACATTATCGTTTTTAAAATGAGATACCTTTTTATCATAAGTGGGCGGTCAAGGGCTTTAGGTAATCCTCCAAAAGAAATATACACCTGAATAAGAGGGATAAACTGGTATGGGCGAATGATGAAAAAGGAAATTACAACTGTAGCATAAGGTGAATACAGGTATATCAATGTAGGTTGGTGTTTACAAACACAACGAGTCTAATATAAAACCTCTCAGATACCAAAGTATAAATCTTTCGGATGTCCAGGGCACAGATACAAATCCGGGAAAAATGGACAAACACGGACCTCTGAAAACCAATAGGTAGGATCAGGTGCCATGGAGAAGTAAGCATCCCTGTCGACCGGTCACACCCGCCGTGCGTCCACAGTCAAGTCCAAATGAAATACGTGAGGAACAAATCCTCGTCACCATTGGTACATACGTCTCAACAACTGTCAACGAAATGGCAACTCAACATTTCACCCAGTGAAACAGAGTAAACATTGTTTTTATTGGCACAGGTGATCCAGATGACAAAAACAATCATATTCAGAAGAATGGATATTTCATAGGATCCAAGGGATATAACTTGATATACTTACACGAAATATGTCCCTGTATTTACCAGTTTCTGTAGAAAGTGTCGTATCAGCGTGGTAGAACAGCTTCACTTGACTTGCTTCAGCATCTTCAGCATTTTGGACTAATTCCTGAAGTATATATGATTCGTTTAGATATTAAATTTAATACTTTTAAAGTACTAATTTAATGATTTGGATCCACGATTTATGTGGAAATATATCCTTTTAAATGTTATGGTAATACACAGTTAGGCAACATATATAGGGGCCTCTGTGGCCGATTGGTTAGGGCATCACGTTTTCAACCATGAAATCCCTCTTTTCTGGTCATCGCAGGTTCGAGGCCCACTGGAACCTAAGCTGATTTTTGTGAGAAAATTTGCCGGTTTACTCCCGGAAGCCCGTGGATTCATTCCGGTAACCGGTTTCTCCTCTACGCCATTAAAACTGGCCACCACCATATAACTGAAAAATTGCAATTGTAAAACATCATTAAAAATTAAAAATTCTAAAGCTATAGATGGTCAAATTGAGCGAGTTAGCGAATGAAATTGTAATGATATAACTACCCTTATGATCTGAGCCCCATCTGGATACTGTTCAAGGATATTTTTGAGTTGCTTCAGAATTGGTGGTTGCTGCAATGGCTCGAACTCTCCTTCAAAAACGTCATCTACAAAATTATGTATTAACTACAGTACATGTAAAAAATTTCCATTAAGGTTGATTTAAATTATTTGATCTTTGTTATGCCATTAAAATGTAATACTTTCATAATATTTTTTTTACATTCTTCAGTTAAGAATTTCTGTTCGCAATTATTAATGTGTTTGAATGGTATAAATAATCAATTGTACGATCAATCAATTTAAACAGGTCTTTAGTGTATTACTTGAGCACATGCAGTCAATATTCTTATAATATATCCTACTTACGTTTTTCATTTACTTACAGTTAGATGAAATGGTGCAATATATAGAGAATGCATGATTAGTGTCTTAAAATACTGGTTGTATTTGGAAAAGGGGTTAAGAAAAACCACACAGGCGCGACTTGTTGAACCGGTGTCGTTTTTCTGATCCTAGTTCAAATACAACCTGTATTTTAAAACAACAAGCATCTATTCTGTTTGTCCTGTAGCGTATTTATTACTACAGAATCAACTTATACCGCAAATTCAATGTATTTTCAGCAATATGGCCGACGCCACTTTATCCAAGAATATTTAATAAATATGTATATAGGGCGTGTAACGTAATTCCAACAAACAATAAGTTCCCGAATACAGCTGTGGAGTATTCGGCAACTGATAATTGACACTTCTGGCCTCCGTTACAGGATAAACTATCACGTACGCCCGGGACCGGTTTTGAGGTTCTTTTAAGGTATGCACATACGTACTATAACGATGTTTTATGTTTTTTGTGATAATAAAATAATATATTTTGAATTATGACCATTATTTCATTTATGTGGATATGTAATAAAATGTTTATTGAGTATATGTTGAAAAAGTTACGCTCTCTTTCTTGGCGCCAAGAACTTGGGTGTAAATATTTTTCAGAATGTTCCGTTACGTAATACATCAATACATCAATATGAATAACTTTGGACAAACATGGAGTTCTGTTGACTGTTTCAGAAATTGTGGCAAAGGACCACAATTACGAGTTGTGACCATTTTAAAAGAATAATGGTTAACGACAAAATCAGATGCGGTCTTTATGCCTTAACAGAGACCTAAATCACTATTGTAAGATGTTATTTGAAAATTTTCGAATATGTCTAATGACACAGACAACATCTTCGTATGTGTTGTCAACATTTTTGTACTTTATATATTTTGTTTCATGACTTGTAATTATTTGCTTACATCCAACACCCAGGATGCATAATGTTGTTAGTTTTAGTGCTTTATGTTTGTATGTTTGTTTATTGTTGTTTAACATGCCACTCAAGAATCTTTTACTCATATGGAGACGTCACCAAATGCCGGTGAAGGGTTTCAATTTTTGGCCTATGCTCGGCACTTACGGCCATTGAGCAGTGGGGGTTCTTTAACGTGCCGACACCTACTGTGACACGGGACCTCGATTTTTACTATCTCATCCGAAGGACAGGAAACCAACTTGCCGCCGGCTGGACTCGAACTCACGACCTCACGATATATATATATATATATATATATTTATATATATATATATATCACCTTCAAAATTGACATCCTCTGTTTGAACCCCTTGGTCCTGTGTGGATGGCATTGATGCTGTTGTCTGTGTGTTGAGTCTATCACTATTACCAGGAAGAAGATGTGGTATTTCTAGACACTCCAAAAGTTTGTTAAATTGGTCCCTTTGTATTCCAGACTTTTCAAGAGCTAGAGTAAAGTAATTAACAGAATTGAATCAAAGTATGTTTATACAATTGTCGTTTATTCATTTCCAATTTTGATAAATTGAAAATGAGTATATGTATCCTTCTGGAAATGAATAAGCGACATTTATAAGTTGATTATTTTATCATAATATAAGTACTATTATCAATATTGCCATTATATAATTAAAGTATAAGGTGGAAATTCTAACTGACTGACTGCCAGTGGTTTGTTTAGCAAAGTGGTCAATACTTACTTATAAAGAAATATTCATAAAGAAATTTTCAAAAGCCTGAAAATTAACGTCTTATACAAGGCGTGGTCCACTAAGCGAGGTAATTTTTAAGCAAGGTTCTGTAATTAACTGAGGTGTGATTCTTATGCAAATTATATTGCAATATTAAAATCAAAATCCTTAATGGTCACAAGGACGTTGAGCAATTGGGAAACTACAACGCCTTCCGGCCTATAGAATTAGTTCATGATGGGTCTATACTTATGATTGCAGCCTAGAAAATCTAACCATTCAGTAAATTTAAGTTGACTCGCATTTGTAGCCACAACACAATAGGATCCTTGATTACGACAACAATCACAGTATTTCTCAACCTTGTTTTATAGTATCCAGTCATTTCGCGACTCAATAGCCCTGATTAAGTACACTCATGTATACTCAAAACTGCTGTACACACATCAAATATTATTTTACCGCCAGCTTATGTATACCTGCAATTCATACTATCTCTTCTAATGCCCCAATCAACATCAATGGATAGTAATTAATGTTGGATTAATCATTCAACAAGATTTAGAAGTCTACACTGGCATGAAAATATATTCCTATATATTTTGTGAAAATAAGGTAAGGTCCAGTGTGGCATACATATACACATAATAGGTTTAATTAATCAATTGCAAGTAAAAAGGTGTCAAATTTGGTTTCTAAAGCAATTTTCACAAAATAAATAGGAATTTAAAAATCTTTATGCATGTCTATATCCTTTTTTTGTTATTGTATATCAATCTTACTAGTTAAAAAGTAAAGAAATATTTTGAAAAAAAAACAAGGCTAATGCCTTTTAATTTGCATCGAAAGTGAGAGATTTAGCAGTGATATTCTTGTTCAGAATTATATTGCTTTACCATCTGTCATCATCGTCGCTGATTCCTGGTCGTCGCTAAAGATATCTGTGGATATCAGGTTGGTTGCTAAGCAATTCTTGTTCAAGCATTTGACTGTCAATTCACTTCTCAGACCTTGTCTTGTTTCATTGATGCAGTTATGCAGTTGAAGTTGTTCACAGCAATCATTGCATTTCTTCAGAGATTTTGCTAGCCAGTCTAAGGAAACAATTCGCCTTCCCTTCTTCCAGCATCCACGGTTTGTTTGATCCATTTCAGATGTACTTGGTTGACCTTTGTCAAATTCATTGTCTTCGGCAGATGCCACGTGTTGTGTGTAAACGGTTTCTGATAATTTCAAAATACCTAGGATTAGGATAAACCAAAGTAGACCGTTTAGGACGCGGTACTATTTAATTTACATAGTCTCAGAATATTGTACACTTGATCTGCTTAGCCAATCAAAATGCTTGGAATAAATAAATAAATTAAATAATCAATGCGAATATCGCGAGAGCACGGCCCTTAAACACCAGATTTATTATTCAACTTATTATTCTGCCTATATCGTTGTTTGTAAAACTTCTTGAAGGGACTGAATAGAGGGCGTTTAATGTTTTCATTTACTAAGAAAATGGTAAAATATATTTTAGAAAATAGATTTTCCGATTTAAAAATGATACATCATACCATGAGTAATATTGTTGGGCTTACGTATTTCTTCAGTTTGTAGTTCCAAACCAGCGATGTCCGAAGTTCTTGTACACTATTATTTGACTTTTTTCGCTTACAATGTTGGCATTGTTATGACATGTATGAACCAAATGTTTTGAACATCTATGGTGCACACTACCAAGTTATGGCGCAGATGATAAAACAGTACTAAAGTGTATTATGCAAATGACCTTAACAGATGGCCTAAAAGTACTGAGTAGTATGGTGCAGACGAACTGAAGAGTGATGTTGGTGATGATTTGAAATGTACTGATGAGTGATCTTGGTGGTGACCTTAAATGTACTGGTGAGTGATGATAGTGACGACCCTAAATGTACTGATGAGTGTTGTTGGTGATGACCTTATATGCACTTATGAGTGATGTTGGTGATGACCTTAAATGTAGTAGTGAGTGATGATGGTGATGTCCTTAAATGTATTGATGAGTGATGTTGGTGTGATTTGAAATGTACTGATGAGTGATGTTATGGATTACCTGAAATGTACTGATGAGTGATGTTGGTGATGACCTGAAATGTAGTAGTGAGTGATGATGGTGATGTCCTTAAATGTACTGATGAGTGATGTTGGGGATGACCTGAAATGTACTGATGAGTGATGTTGGTGATGACCCTACATGCACTAATGAATGATGTTGGTGATGACCTTAAATGTAGTAGTGAGTAATGTACTGATGAGTGATGTTGGTGATGACCTTAAATATACTGTTTAGTGATAATGATGACCTTAAATATACTGATGAGTGATGTTGGTGATGACCTTAAATGTACTGGTGAGTGATGTTGGTGATGACCTTATATGCACTGATCAGTGTGTTGGTGGTGACCTTAAATGTAGTAGTGAGTAATGTACTGATGAATGATGTTGGTGATGACCTTATATGCACTGATGAGTGATGTTGGTGATGACCTTATATGCACTGATGAGTGATGTTGGTGATGACCTTATATGCACTGATGAGTGATGTTGGTGATGACCTTATATGCACTGATAAGTGATGATGGTGATGACCTTAACTGTAGTAGTGAGTAATGTACTAATTAGTGATGATGATCTTAAATGTACTGATGAGTGATGTTGATGATGACCTTAAATGTACTGGTGAGTGATGATGGTAATGACCCTAAATGTACTGATGAGTGATGTTTGTGATGACCTTAAATGTACTAGCGAGTACTGGTGATAAACTTAAATATACTGATGAGTGATGGTGATGAACTTAAATAGACTGATCACTGATGTTGGTGATTACTTTAAATGTACTGGTGGGTGATGTTGGTGATGACCTCAAATGCACTTATGAGATGTTGCATATGACCCAGTAGTGTTGAAGAGTGATGGTAAAGATGACCTAGAATTATATAAGCGTGATGGAGCAGATGATATAAAAAATATGGAAGATTGACGTTAGTAAAGACCTTAACATACTGAGTGATAGAAGAGAAGTTATTAAAATATTAAAGAGTACAGGGGACCTTAAGATATTAAAGAGTACAAGGGACCTTAAATATTACAGAGTACAGGGAACCTTAAATATTAAAGAGTACAGGGGACCTTAAGAAATTCAAGAGTACAAGGGACCTTAAATATTACAGTGTACAGGGAACCTTAAATATTAAAGAGTACAGGGGACCTTAAACTATCAAAGAGTACAGGGGGCCTTAAATATCAAAGAGTACAGGGGACCTTAAATATTAAAGAGTACAGGGAACCTTAAATATTAAAGAGTACAGGGGACCTTAAATATTACAGAGTACAGGGGACCTTAAATATTAAAGAGTACAGGGGACCTTAAATATTACAGAGTACATGGAACCTTAAATATTAAAGAGTACAGGGGGCCTTAAACTATCAAAGAGTACAGGGGACCTTAAATACCAAAGAGTACAGGGGACCTTAAATATTGAAGAGTACAGGGGACCTTAAATATTAAAGAGTACAGGGGACCTTAAAATATTAAAGAGTACAGGGTACCTTAAAATATTAAAGAGTACAGGGGACCTTAAATATTAAAGAGTACAGGGAACCTTAATATTAAAGAGTACAGGGACCTTAAATATTAAAGTGCACAGGGGACCTTAAATATTAAAGAGTACAGGGGACCTTAAGATATTAAAGAGTACAGGGACCTTAAAATTTTAACGATTGATATACATAACAACGTGCCAATATTGATGCGAAATTTATATTTTTCTGTATTTCATAATTTTTCTAATTATTCATGAATAGTCATTTTTAAAAATATTTAACAAAACTATACCATAAAACTCGAAATATCCCACAGTTCCATTACTAGTATTTGCGCATTTCATGTATGTTCATATTTTCAGTTTTGAAGATTCAGAAATCTAAACATTAATAATTGATTGAACTTGAACAGGAAATGACTTTTTAATAATTTTCTCAACAAATATGTTTTATATGAAATATATAGAGAAGACCAAAAGTTGCATTAATATATATAAATTCTTTACCTGTGGATGTTGATGTTTTAGTGTTGACATCATTTTCAACTTCATTTTTCATTTTTTCACGATTTGCAGTATACATGGAGTTTTTGCGCTTGCACTTTTTGTGACTCGGAATCCTCTCTTCATCTTCACTGCCATCTATATATATATATATATATATATATATATATATATATATATATATATATATATATATATATATATATATATATATATATATATATATATATATATATATATATATATATATATATATATATATATATATATATATATATATTCGTCATTCATAAAACGAAAATTGACTTATACATGTA
Source organism: Atrina japonica (assembly GCA_030159075.1). Classification (NCBI taxonomy): domain Eukaryota; kingdom Metazoa; phylum Mollusca; class Bivalvia; order Pterioida; family Pinnidae; genus Atrina; species Atrina japonica. The sequence continues at coordinate 15,659 of BROG01001277.1, read as the reverse complement.
AGGACATTAATGATGTGTCATATACAATAATGAACAGATCATCAATAACTGAAATTAACAATTTAATAATGGGTATAAATGAGTTTTGTTATGCTTATTTGACACTATTGACAAACACGGTCGTTTCCAGCATTTGGTTTGATCCTTTTTCTTACAAAATTATTACTTTGGTATCAATTTTATAATATTCCAAACTACTTTCTATTAAGTTGTTGTCACAGGCCTAGGGATATCGGGAATGGCTTTTGATGTCAAGGTTTCGCAAATTTTACGGTCAGTATAATGAACTTCTTTGCAATTACTATGTTTCACTAAATGAAATGCAGAAGTACCTGTTGGATACTAGTCGTTGAGTCGCCTGTACCATTTGTGACGAGTATTTATTGATTAAATACTTTTCGTTACAGCCACTCTTAGGTCAAATAACTTAAAACTAATGACTATTGATTTACGCACTTTTGATAACGGGCCCCGGATTATACCAGAGAGTCCTATAGACAACTCTTGTGTTCCAGATGGGGATTAACATCACAATAATAAGAGAGGAAAATTTAAACATAAAACCAAAGTCACAAGTTTACAAAACAAGAGCCTAAATAAATACACAATACAAGCGTTTCTGTTTATAGGACATGATCAATTGAACTTGAATTTCAAATAGATGAATAGTTTCGAAAGAAAAAATGGAATACGCCAAAATCTTCAACCTAAACCTAAACCATTGTCTAATGCCCCTTTAAACTGTCTACAGCAATTTTAAATTCTAATTCTAACTACTCCAATACTCAAGGCACTTTGATACAAGACAAAAGTATGTAAAATAAATTTGATATCTCATGGGAAAGGTCAACACAATGGGTACATACCAGTTTATTTTGTGTATAAAACAATGTCGTGTGAATACCTTTATACATTCTCAGGCTGAGCTTTCTTTTAGACATACACCTGGTATGGGTAAACTTCCAGGCTTATGTACTACAGGGAATACACTGGTATGATACCAAAAGTCTTATGTAAAATGATTCGTTATAGGTATAATTTTTCACTCTCTTACACAGTGTTGTCGGTAATTGCATTCTAAACAATCTGTGCCAACGTATAAAAAGAAGTCCCAAAACACGTGGTTATGTAACCCTCAGAATGTGTATGAAAACTTTTCCCTAGTCCCTATATTTATATCCAGTTTTTAAAAAGTATTTTCACCTTAAAGTATTTTTTAAGTCAGCACTAAAAAAATATACAAAAAAGACCCATACTTTATAAAGAGCAAAATCTATACTAGATTTATATAGTTTGCCATTTTGGCAAAAGCCAATACGTTGACAGAGATTGTCGAGGAGTGCAAGGTCCGACAACTCTGTGTAAGAGATTGATAATTTTGCTATGAACGCATTCGTGATTAAGAAAAAGAGTTATTAAGGTACTTTGCGGGGCATTATTTTGAAGTCTGTTACAAAACAGAATTTTGTTAAATCGGGCATCATTATAAAATATTTACTTTACTTTAAAGGGAACGTTAGTAAATTAGCCACAGAGTTATGGAAAGATTGGATGAAGGGTGAGGAATAATGACAAAATGAATAAATACCAATTTACCCATTTTTCTGAAATTTGATAGAAAGGAAATTTTCTTTGCCAGTTGGTTTCATAAAGTAATATCATTCATTAATGATTTCCAAAATGAAAATTTTGAATTTTTATGTGCTGAAAGTTTTAATGAAAAATTTGATTTAAATGTTGATATCCTTACCTATGCAAGCATTATTTGACAAATAAAATGTTTCATGAAAAATAATGCCGAAACTATTCAACATTACAATTTTGTTCAAAGGCCTATAATTCCAAAATACCTAAATGGCATATTGCCAAAGACTAAAGGCTGTCAAAATAATTTCTGTAGCAAAAGAAAAACCAAAACATGAATCTAAATGGGAAAATAATCTAAACCTAAATGTAGACTGTAATTGGTGGGAAAACACTTACATTATTCCATTAACAGTGACTAAGGACTCAAAATTACATTGGTTAAAATATCGATTAATAAACAGAATACTAGCAACAAACTCATACTTAAATAAAATACATGTATATTAAATCAGATTTGTGTACTTTCTGTAGGCAAGAAAAAGAAACTATTTTACATCTTTTTGGGGGTTGTAGATTTTCAAGTAACCTTTGGTTGAATTTGAAAGAGTGGATAAGTGAGAAGTCGCAACAAATTCCGGTTATTACTCACAGAGACATTATCTTTGCCAATGTGAATATATCTAACTTACAGAACCTCATTATCATTCTTCTAAAATTTTTATATATATCAAAAACGTATAAAGAAGAGCATCCTAATTTTCAATGGATTTATTCAATATTTGAAATATTACCAAAAACTAGAAAAACAGATTTTTGTTAATAAGGGGAAAAATAAATATTTTTGAAGTAAGATGAAATTCCTTAGCTCTAATTTGAAGCAGTGTATGCATACGTTATTGTCTGTCTTATATATACAAACCAGTCAGTGTGTCAGAGTGCGAATGATAGAGTGTATGTATTTGCTGACTGTATATATGTTAAAAGTAATGAAACATACGTAATGATGAATGAAATCATTGTTTAAAATATGGGAATAAAATATATTAAAATAAACTTACCCATGCTGACTCATCACTCTCGATGAGGTTCCACTTACAATACACGTGCTTTAAGTGTTACCTAAAAATAAAGATAAAAAATGTCTGTAGTAAAAGATGAGAACTGTAAATAGTTGAATAGAGATTTAACAAGAAAAACAAAATACAAACAAAATATCTAAACGCTAGTGAGAGACACATATGGCAGAATTACGTGTAATTATATGTCTCGCCGGTCCATGCATTGATTTTAAATGTACCTAAGTCTAAATGTTACATGTAGTGTCAATACGTTTAGGTACGGGTATGCGCATGTATTTTGAGTAAATATATACATTCCAAGGAGTGGATCAGGACCCCCCTTTGCACCACTAAATTTGTCTCTGTAATTCTGTATATATATATAAATTTATCCATCATCAGTTATGAAGTATAAAGAGCACATAGTTAACACAGTGATCTCTAAAGACCAAAAAAAATGTGCATACTCAGGTGACTGTATAGTCCATGAGACACTTGTTTCAGATGTTGAAAAATACCTTTTATGTAAAACAGAATGATTTTTTTTCAAGATTCTATCCAAAATTGACTTAAAAAGAAGTACCTTACATATTGTTATTTCTTTTATTCTAGAAATTGATATACATTTAAACATTTTTTTATCAGCGAGGTCACAATTACCATTTCTCGACCTGTTTATTGTGTATAGCAGTAGCAGCATACAAGATCTATTCCTTGTCTTACGTAGGGCCTTGGTGATATAAATGTAACATAAGAAGTATCAATTAGCAATTTTTTTTCCGTCTTCAAAACACTAGTAAAGGAAATTAATTGTATATTACTACATCTGCACACATTTACCCAGAACGCAATGTACTCTTTGCAAATGAAAGACGCTAAGTTCATGGCTGAGCGAACATTTATTGCAAGCATCAATATTGAAAATGATTATTAACACTAGCACAAGAGTAACATTAGCAACAGATTTCCTCTTTATTCCATATAACTTTTGTGTAGCATAAACATTTTTTTCAGTGGGACATGTTCCATACGTGTAACGCTAGCACTCGAGTAATCTACAATGTATGGTTTAATGGTGGGGCTATGAACGGGCTTTAAGTTATGAATAAAAATACATATTTGTTGGTGGGACAGAACCCCCAAAGACCACCCATACACCACTACATATGTTTCCCTATAACAACAAATAATATATATGGTTTAAGGGTGGAGCTATGAACAGTTTTAAGTTATTAGTAAAAATATAAATATCAGGGAGAGGGGCAGGACCTCCAAGGACCCTATTATACACCAATACATGTGTTTACTCAAAAAACAACAACATATATGGTTCAGGGTTAGGCATGTGGATGGTTTTCAAAATATAGATAAAAGAATAAATTCAAGGGGGTGCGTATATACCCCCAAAACCTCAATGCAAATCAATTAGGACTGATATTTTACCCAGATGGAACCTCCATCCAAGTTATCAGCAATCTACACCATCATGAATCGAGAACCGATACCCTAATAAAAAATCTGAAGAAATTTTGCAAAAATCAAAAGAAGTCCAAATACATAAAAAAAAATTAAGAACATTTCAGATTAAACTTCTTAACATCAATTTTAGACTCCTAGAAACATCCAGAATAAATATCACAACACTAGCACCGATATTTAGTGAACAGCAAACCTAATAGTGTAAAAAAAACTTTACATTTTATTTGAACACAGAAAATTCTTGCAAAACACAGTAATACCAAAAACCTTATTAAAAAAACAAACAAACAAACCAAAGATAAGATAAAAATATATTCCCAATCCACCTCCACAACATCAACGCTAGATCCATAGGAACATCAAGACCAAATATCACCAAGCTGGCATCAATATCAATTGAACAGCAAGCCTGTAACAAACACCTAACATTAGAGCAAAAGACAACAAATTTTTGCCAAAAAAACACTACCCGGTATATCCAAAAAAAATAAAACCCTTATAAATTAAAAAACCAGATATTCACAACATCAAAGCAGGGCTCCCAAGGAACATTCAGGCCAAGTATCATCAACCTAGCACAAATATTTACTGAACAACTACCTGGTAAACAAAACTTCGCCACGGCGAGACAATAAAATAATACATGGCAAAATCTCAAATATCAACTCGAGACTTCAATATCAACTCGAGACTCCAATATCAACCCGAGACTCCAATATCAACCCAAGACTCCAATATCAATCCGAGACTCCAATATAAACCCAAGACTCCAATATCAACCCGAGACTCCAATATCAACTCGAGACTCCAATATTAACCCGAGACTCCAATATAAACCCAAGACTCCAATATCAATCCGAGACTCCAATATAAACCCAAGACTCCAATATCAATAAAAAAATCCAATATCTAGCAGAGACTCCAGTATCAACCTAAGACTCCAATATAAACCTAAGACTCCAATATCAACCCGAGACTCCAATATCAACTCGAGACTCCAATATCAACCCGAGACTCCAATATAAACCCAAGACTCCAATATCGACCCGAGACTCCAATATCAACTCGAGACTCCAATATCAACCCGAGACTCCAATATAAACCCAAGACTCCAATATCAACTCGAGACTCCAATATCAACCCGAGACTCCAATATCAACCCGAGACTCCAATATCAACTCGAGACTCCAATATCAACCCAAGACTCAAATATCAACCCGACACTCCAATATCAACTCGAGACTCCAATATCAACTCGAGACTCCAATATCAACCCAAGACTCCAATATCAATAAAAAAATCCAATATCTAGCAGAGACTCCAGTATCAACCTGAGACTCCAATATAAACCCAAGACTCCACTATTAACCCGACACTGCAATATCCAGTATTAACCCGAGATTTTTATATGTACCAGATAGTAACAAACCCTTTATATATCCAAGTGAAATGATTTTATTTGCTTCAAAATATGTATTTTTCATTTATGATTTATTAATTACATTGGCCCTGAACAAATGACACTATACATCGGACAATTCACGTTCCTTACACTAATATGACCCTCTGTATATAGACAAATATTAACTCATAAATGTTCTGAAATTATTTCAAATATTTTATAGTCAAAACTAATATTTGTATTTTTCAAAGTACAAAAGTATAAATAAGTATGCTTTTTCATATAATTTTGTAATCTATATTCAGTTTCTCTTTTACCTTTTACTCTACTGTACATCTTATAATTATAAATTTTGTAAGCAATAAAGGATATGTTAAAGAAAAAATAGTTTTGTTGTTGATCTCATGAAAGAAATCAACTAAGATTATTTTCCAAGAAATATCAAAATGAACACATAGTTGAACTATATTTCACACATTTTAAAATTATATCACAAGAAAATAATGAATGAAAAATATTTTCTGTTTGAAAACAATTTGGGCATTTATCTGATTGACATATTTTCCATTTCAAGTTCTCAATTGCTTATTACAAATTAATAAATTATGTAATAATTTATACTTCAACTCAGCAACTTGTTTATCTGTAATACCAACTACTTTTTGCATATAAATGTTCTTTCTAAAAATGTTAAAATCTCGGGTCTAACAAATTTCTTTTCTAATGATATATTATAAACGAAACAACACATTTTTGTTGTAAATGCTCTGGTAAAAATTACCACAGAACAAAAATGTATGGTTGTTTGACTTTAGATTGATATATCCACTCCTGGAAGTACAGTATATAACACGATATTGATATTAAAACCCCTTTTAGTATATTATATTCACAAATCAAATTATTTTTATTTCTGAGTACATCATTAAATACATGTAATTCAATATCTTTGAAACCATTTTCTTTATATAACTCTTTTACAAACAATATACCACTTTTATTCAAGTTTTAACACATAGTGATTTCCCTTTATATTTGAACAATTTGTTACACCATATAGGCTGTGATAGAAACTGATCACTTGTAAGATCAGAGTGAATAGCAGACGATTTTTACTGCAGTATTATCCACTATCAGTATTAAATTTAAAATTAAATAATTTTAAATTAATTAATGTTTATTGGCAAAAACATCAGTAATATGAATGGTGCATGATATGTAATACGGTATGTTATTGTTATCATTTGTATGTTGTTATTGTTATCATTTGTTATCATTTGTATGTTGTTATTGTTATCATTTGTATGTTGTTATTGTTATCATTTGTATGTTGTTATTGTTATCATTTGTATGTTGTTATAAGTAATGGATGAATCACGGAATGGTGTTGAATAGTACAAAGAACATATACCCACTCGATGGAAGACCTGAGAGGGGCATTGTTCTCCATACTATTCAACACCATTGAGTGACTTATCAAACTTAAAAAGATTAACCCTTTACTGTGCTTCGATGTATGAAAAGGACATTCATCTAAACAACGTTGAATAGTTGAATAGAATCCAAAGTTACTTGGCGTGAAGATAGCTCATGCAATGTTCATTGATGTGTGACAATACAAACATAATGAAGTTACATCAAATGTAACAATATGGACAGTAAAAAATAGCTTATTTATTACTCAGAATAAGTTTCAAGGTGTATTATCTGGACCAGATAAATATACTGTGATAAATGATGTACTAAATATGGAGGAGATTGACATAGAAAATATGCCTAACTTCAACTTGAAAAATCCAGAACTTAGTGATATATCTGATGATGAAATATTATCAATAAAAAAAATTAAACAAAGTATATTAAATAAAAAAATTCTAAAGATTTTGAAACATCCCCTGTGTTTTACTTCCATTGGTCGTCATATTTTTCTGTTTTCTGAATAGAGGCAAGCCCCCACAACCGATATAAAAGGTGATTTCATGAAACACCCACTAGCGTATGGCAAGGGTTTTGAGTAGTCATGCCGCACGTTAAATCAACTCTGACTGACTGACACCCACTGCCATTTCACACCTATACTCTCAGAGCGACACAATACATAATTGACCTATTGCCAGTTCAGCGCCTCCTAGCGGTCACAACTTACATTAGACCCACGATGGCGACATAGTGGGTGTAAAGTTCAAAACCAGGTAAGGGAAATTACTATTATAATATATTCTGTTAAAATTACGATGTTTTCAGGAGAACAGCATATAATAATATATGTAAACGGAATGTAGGTCATACAGGTGAATCAATGCATTAGAAGGCAGGATGTTGGCGCTATAAAAATGTCCGTATTTTCAAATTTCAGTTTTATTTTCCGGATATTTAATATGTTTAACTTGTTTTGCTTCTATTAATGTACAATGGAAATAATATTTTTCTGTTTTGAACGTGCATTGAAATCGTATGAGTCCGATGATATAAGCGCATCACAGCCACAGGTAACACTGCCTGTGGCTGTGCTGTGTATGCTAACAAATCGGTCAAATGGCGCCATGTTTTGCACATGCTACCTGTTATAACTGTATTTGTCACGTGACCTCCACTACACCTGAACAATGTATATCAAACCATTATTTATGCTATTTAAAATGCTTGGCTTTAACAGAGACGCAACATTTGTGTGAGCGCGTGTGTGTGTGTGTGTGTGTGTGTGTGTGTGTGTGTGTGTGTGTGTGTGTGTGTGTGTGTGTGTGTGTGTGTGTGTGTGTGTGTGTGTGTGTGTGTGTGTGTGTGTGTGTGTGTGTGTGTGTGTGTGTGTTACACCTGTCATGGTTTATGCAGAACTTGATGGGGTCATTAATGCATGTATTGGAAACTAATTCATATTGAGAAATTGGAAGTGTCAAACAAATATTTTGGAAATAAAATAAAAACAATAGTAATATAAGATATAAAAATTAAATGAAGGAGAAAAGAAGAGGGTATAATGTTGGGGTCCTGGGGATCAATATTTTTTTCTTATCACATAGTCTACTTACACTACTTCAGATGTATAAATCTATATATATATTCTTTGCAGGACCAATAGCCATGACTCACCACTGCTGTATTCCCCAATGAAGTAGTAATTCTAGTCACGAGTCATGCAAGCATGTATCATTTCATAAATTTCCAAAGGATCCTGAGAAGCGAAAGAAGTGGATCATTGCTATTAGACGTGACACTGGAGTCAATTTTACCATCAACCAACCAAAAGTTTGCTCGAAGCACTGTAACTCGGAAACTTACATGGTTACTTATATGGGAAACCGTGAGAGAGGACGCCTGAAGTTTGATGCAGAACCATCTGTGTTTGCGTGGACACTAAATTCTCCAAAATGCAGACGGAAGCTTATACGAGAATGTCTGATCCTACCAAGGAGCAAATTTGGAAAACAGTTTGGCAAAGATTCTCGTGAAGATGAGGTGCCTCTGTCAACAGATGTGTGCACATGACTTACATGTAGTAATGATTCAGAGACTACAGTATAAACAAACAACCTTGATTCATCAAAAAGTAGTGATGACAGTCTACAAGACATTGAATGTGAACCCTCTCCAGACAAAAATGATGTCGTCAAATACAACATCCATCTCCTAAAGGAATGAGGAAACATTTATTCTTTTGCGGTTTTGTGGGTCTGACACAGACATTTAATATTACACGGGCTTCCCGACATATAAATCATTGGATTGTTTTTATAACTTTCTGTTACCAGAGTTTATTTTTTGTATTTTATGGGAACTAAAAATACATCAAAAGGAACCCCTTTACATGCTTCTAAACAAAAGAGGACCTACACGGACTCTCTCTAATGGAGGAATTATGTTACAATAGTAAGACTCCGAAAGGGATTACCAGAGAAGATGATAGCAGATTTATAACCGCTCTCAAAAGGTCACCTGTCTAGGATACTGAATACCTGGATTTAATTTTTATATGACAGGTGCGCAGTCTACCAATTTGGCCATCAAAGCATCGTGTCGAAACAACCATGCCATCAATATTTAGAGAGCATTATGCCTCAACACGTGTGATTATTGACTGCACCGAGACTTCGATTTCAGTTATTGAGACATACTCACAGTTCAGATTTCAGTATTTGATTTTAGCGATCTAAACTACAGCGTTAGCTTCAGAAATTACAAAATGTATACATTTTAGGTATTTTTTATTCATCTTTATCTTTTCTTTATATAAATATATGTAAAATAAATTATAGAAATAAAGTGACTTACCGCCGGTCTGTGGATGATATTTATCTCTGACATTACGAAATCCAGGTTTACCCAATTTTTTAAGTCTCTTTTTCTTTCATATGATTAATCAACCATACGATCTTTTATCTGGTTATATCACGTGTGTTAGTCTTACACAATATCATTCACCTTCAACAATCGATGTCGACGTGCGGTAATTGGCAAACAAGGTATATTTTCAAAAAATAAAAAATCGATAAGAGCGTTTTCATAAAATATAAATATACAACGCAGACTTACCGGACCGGTTATGTTTTATGTGCTATATCAATATTCAATTATTTATTTAAACTGATCAATAACTATCTTAGCATATCTATTTTTTTCGAAATTATTTCATTTCGTTTAGACATTATTTCGTTCTAGTAAAATAAATGATATTTCACTTAAACGAAATGATAATCTTTATTTGCTCAATTCTGTCGGGACTCATATTAAGAGTCTACATAAAAGGACAGTATTTTATTGAGCAGACTCATTGCAGATGACAAGAAAATATGTGTGTACTGACAATACAATTTGAATCATGCACTGTCAAATTATTAGCCTACCTTTATCCTTAATTACCTACACACTAACCAACCCTACCTCTATAGTAAACAACCTACATACAGCTTACCTATTACGTAAACTACCACACAGTAACTTACCGCTATCCTAAACAACATACACACCAGGTTAGCTGTAACCTAAACTACCACACAGCAACCTACCTCTGTCCTAATAAATCGGGAATCTCTGTAGGAGTTCTACGTCACAATCGTACTAAATGAATACCTTCCTTATTATTCTTTATTATGATTGGCGCCAGAACAAGACACTTTTGATATAAACATGTATTTACATAGTCGATTAACCAACAAGTGCAGTGCTTTTTTTTCATGTTCCACGAATTTAAGTTCTACTTTTCGTTTCCGTTTCTATGTCCTACTTTGTGCTAATTTTGGAAATCCCCACATTTTCTGAAAAGATAATTGTTTGTCATTTTTCGCAGCTATTACAAACATGACAAAGGAACGTTTAAAATCTTGCAAATCATGATTGAAGTACATATTACGGTCTGGTTTTAATTCTCTCACAAAGAGTGGCCTTGAGTTTCTTTCAGATGTACATTTTATTTAGATTTCAGCAATCATAATCGTTGTAGGCTACATATTAAACACCATGAAATAGATTTTGTATAACATATATAAATTACATGTAAAGCACAATATGAAAATATAATTTAAACGATATAATATAGCGAGACATTTCTCACAGAAATTAAACATTTAAACATTTATACTATAAAAAATAAAAGTTTTACTACAGAAATTAAACATTTGTTCTAGCTATAGTAAATTGTTGTTGCTATGATAAATCAAAAGGTTTTTGTTTTTTATCAAGGTTTTACTATAAGTTAAAGTATATGCAGTATGGTTAACTATAATAAGCTGTTTCTATGGTAATCTATTATGATTGACTAAGTATGTTATTTCTGTAACAGAAGGGCTATATTTTGCTTCGGACTGTAGTCAAACATCTTTGAAGATGTCATTTCTTTCAGTATTTCATATATTTAAGGTTTTGCTAATAATATGTTGGGTTAAATATTGATCTTAATTACAACAATATAACCTTTTGTTTTACCCATTCTGGTTTTCATACATTTCATATAAAGAACGCAAGTTTAAGTCTTATTTACAATGCAATGAATGAAGGAAGAAAAATGATTTTTAGAGGATTTTATGTAATTCCATAAAAACACATGCAAATGTATACTGTATTAACGTTATGTTATGATGAATCATCACTTGTTGTTGTAATGTACAAATTTTTACTCAGATATATTTTCTGAAATATTTTTTACAACATAGTTTAATATAAATACGTATATAACTCTTAAATAACAAATTTTCATTGCAAATTGCACATGATCTCCAGGTTTAAAATCTATTGATGGTATTATGTTCTTACTAACTATACATGCCTTAATTTTTGATAAATATTTTAGGGCCGCCTTTACTATATAAAAGCTGTACTACTGAAACGTATATACTTATCCAGAAAGGCAGAGCAGATCCATGGCCAAGTCACATCCTAACTGGTTCGGGGGAATTCTAATAAATTTCTTAAACCCTCTAACATATGTCCGTAATCCAGATATAAAAATCATGCCCATATTTACGCCTAGAATTGTCTATTTGTGTCACTGACACAAGAGAATTTTTGTTCTTTCTTACCGTCTTTTAATGTGAAACTTACGGAAATCAACTTGGTGCAACCTGTTTCTCCCTATAAAAAACGTTCACCAATTGTATACAACGTGGTTCTCAGTGTGCATTTTCACGTGATTTGAATCAAATACATCTTTTTCATTATGATATTATAATATACTTTTTTTCTAGCTGTCCGTTTACGTTGCCAGTTTGTCATATTATCTGCGATTCGCAATTTCCGGTGGATGCAACGGGGCTTCCAGTTTACTTTAACAACCATTAAGATGACAATTGATCAACTAAACGACATGTGTTGGCGCTATTGCTGGTGCTCATTGCAAAGTAAATTAATCTAAATATAAACTTCTGTATAGGGTACAACTTATATGTGACTTTGACAGCTTTTGTGAGGTATGTCCCAGTTTTAATCATTTGACGTATCCGTGATGTAAAATCTGGCCAGAGACGTATAGCCTATAACATTTGTTATACATATACGTCCCTGATCTGATTGATCGGTGTCGTTTAGCAACATAGAAGTTGAAGAGTAGACAGAATGTAATAGATAAATTAAAACTCATGAATTTAGTTTATGTTAATTTAAATTTTTAAGACAACATTCGATTAAACGAGTGCATGTAAAAGGTGCTCAATATACTGTTTATAATAAACAAGTGCATCGCTGTCTTAAGTTTGTCTATACCTTTGCCTGTGGTCAAGTAAATGTTGACACGGAAGCCATAGTACCATGTATTAAGCGACTGCAAACTGTTAGATCTACTACTAGTTGGAATGAAACAAGTCTTCCACGATACGATGACACATGCATTAAGCTGGGCATAACTGCTCCCTCCTCCCACAGAGAATGTAGACTTTTTCTTGCAAATCACATCAGTGATAATGAAATCAGGACATGGCATCATAAATGTTTAAAGAATTAATTAAATGATTAGTCTGACAAATTTATTCAACTTTGGCTAATCCTGAGATCAGACTGGCCAAGAAGGCCAAGTCGAGAATATTCTCAGACTCGAACAAATAAAATTCTCAAGTTTTATGGCGCCAGGCCTAAATCTTGGCTTCGTTGTGTTCTTTATGTATTCCAGATGCATTACTGAAACCAGGCAGAGTGAACAGTCTTTACTCTGTAGAGGTTCTTCTAAAGTCGTCTAGTGAAATTTGTCTGGATGTTTCATATTTCTGATGTAAGCGTTGTCAATGTCAGCATTCAGGGTAACATTAAAGATCGGAAAGAAATCTTTTAGTGACCTAATATATTTATTTATATATTCATCCAATTTTCTTCAGGTATTTAAAAAAGCGTTGAAAAGCATATATTTTACATAATACATGCACATTCCAATAAAAATCACGTCCTGTATTTTAAAAATAATTATGGACTACATAAACATCGGTCGACGTTAACATATTCCGAGCGCGTAAAGGACCGAGATCCCCTCACCGAATTACGAAGTAAATTTAATATGTCGAAAGAGTTTATCTGATAGGTCATTGCATACGGAAACACAGCTGGATTTTTTAAGGTACGGGAAAACTTAAATTCTAATAAAACAAATAACTCAGAAAAGACGATCTTTTACAACGTTTTACGTGTTTGATAATGTATTTGAATACACATTTTATCATATTTTCGACTATATTTCAGGGGACAAAATAATCACTGTGACAGCTTATATCGCTTTAAACTGAGTTATTATCCTTGATTGACATATAAAGTATATATGACGAAATATATACCGTAATATGACTCTGTATGCACTTGAATACTTCACTGACGATTATACAAAGTATATCAAATATTTAGTAACAGAGTTCAGTAGTAAGTACATTGTGTAACCACATCCAGAACATAATAAAAGAGTCAGCCCCTTTACGATATAACTAAAGTACCGTTGAAATTTAATAACGTGTTTTTAGACGGAGTTAGTGCCCTTACAGGAAATCATGATACTGGGGTACGGAAGGGAGCTGAAAATAGTTTTAAAATGATAATGCAACGAATCCAATTGATATTGCTGTAAACATGTTACTGGTCCCAGTAATTAACATGAATTCCTTTGACAATATCAATAGTCAAACTCCATCGTATAAGCTATATTTTAACAAATTAATTTGACACCATCTTAAACGCTTGTCATCACAATTGATACTTTCATTACGCTACTTTATAATAGATATACAGTAAATATTATAAACATAATACAAAAGTTAATTATAATTATCAAGACGATAGTTTTTATCATTTAGACTTCATCATTTGAGCTCCACTTTATAAAGAGATGCATATTGTTTTATATTGTTTTACAGAGAAAGTGGTATCATACAGCAAAATTCTTCCAAGGAGTAACCACTGTAAACGATGTCTCTTAGCTTTTGAATAATTTAGAATTTAAATGGTGTTATCAGTATCAGTTGAGTCAAAAACCAAAGCTATCTATACATGCTCATTGCAATGTCCATACTATCTAAAAGCTACCAAAATAACACTGGTGTTATACACAATAAAACCACACATATACAGGTATACTGCACACATTTTTACAAGAACACTCACAAACAAAACTTGCTGACTGGTAAAAATAGAGATTTACGGGATGCAAGACGGGTATATTTACAAATATACAGAAAACACTTATATATGTATGGCGTGCCAGAAATATCATAAAGTAAAAGTGACAAACAGCGGTGCAGTAGAAAAAACAAAAATTTACAAAGTGCAACATCTATGTACTAGTGTAATTTCTAAGTCAGCATATATATTCTGTTTACATGATATTGGCTATGTTTCACTAAAGAGTTTGAATTACCATATAAATGCCCTAATCTTTGGGGTTTTTTTTTCAATCTCTGGATCCGCTTCCTAAAGTACCAAATGAATACATTCATCAAAAGAGAGCAAATTTCTTTAGACTCTGATAATCCTGGAAGTGTGTTCAAGTCAGTGGCATAAAGCAGACTGGACAAGGGAATTACTGTATAGTATTCTTGTAAAGCTACCACGTCCCTAGAACTCTGATTATAAAAGGAAGATGCTTTGTATCCTCATCCTGTAATCTACACTATCACTCCCCAACAACACAGGAATTACAGAATATCGCTCCAAACTGACGTCAAATAGCATTGCAAGCAGAAGGTGGTATGTACTTATATTAAAGAAAAAACAGTAGAAATTGTTTTAGCGCTAACTGATCGACAAGAAAAATTATAAGACATAAAATCCAGTGTCGCTTCAGCTGTGACAGGATAAAGAACATTCAATTGATACGTCCATTCCTTAGTTAAAAATTTGTAATACCTAACTTACAGCTGCTTACAGTCTCATTCTATGGACTGCAGATTTTCACTTTTCTGTTGAGCGCTTGGCATTGGAATATCAGAGAGATATATTCATTCCCATTAAAACTGAAATAAATCTTTTCTGTCCGAAATATTAATTCCCTCCAAAGGACGTCATACAATGCACAGCATGGCTCGACGTCCATGTTTCTTTATCTTACTACACGAACGTATAAGAATGGGAGCAATAGTTGTATGAGTTTATTATCGTCCGAAGGCGACTTTTCCTGGTATTATCGTATTTTATTTGGCACTGAAAATTTAACCGATTTCGAGCAACCACATTTA
>BROG01001276.1:72500-80795 GCA_030159075.1 Atrina japonica | reverse complement strand
TAAAATGCATAAATAAATGCTATAGTTACATCCTATACACCAAGGCACATGCAACTTGCTGCATAATACCTGACTTCTACAGTGGATCCTCTCCTGGGTGGTGGCATATGGATCCACCACGAAATGCTGAGGGTTTACACATAGCCTATTGTGGCACAGGTGGCTACATCCCAATTCCACATGTGGAAAATGGCTATGTGTGACCCTCTGCTGCACCATTATGGCAAGCCTGTGTGCCTTTTCCATCTTCCTCCCTGCATCTGGCCAATGAAATGTCTGTAGTCCATAGCCAAATGAGGAAACCCTGCCTGTCCATACGATACACGTCCCCCTCAGGGTCTCTTTCTCTTTTTCTGTGTAATGTCTGTTCTAAATTGACAAAGAAGTCCTCAATTGTCATTTGAAGGTCAAATCCGGCCACTATTTTCTTACCTTGACCTCATAGCGGGTTTCCTTGTATTCTTCTATAGGACAGACACCACTAAATAGTTCCTATAGACTTAATTTTTAATTAATCCACTGTCACTTACTCATTTACGAAATACTTTAAAAACCGACTATTCTTTGTGAAAGTTCAGCCCTTCAACTCACTCATTTCACTAGAAAAAAACATAGGTTCCCGTTCCGCACTAAATGAAAAAAAATCCCAATAAATATTACCTATCACCTCAAATATTGCCATGCAACTCCTACATATCTGAAGAAATTGCTATAATTACCTGTTAATTATATTGGCAATATCCGAATGTTGATCTTCAAATATATAGCTTCTTTGTAAGTTACCAATCAGATCGTTAGGTTTATTTTCCGCACAACTTTGGGTGTCCAAAATGGCGGCGCCCATGATGTAAACATTGTTGGTGTTTTTTTTTCCTATAGTGTCTAATTTTGTGAAAGGTAGGATTGAAATCTGCAGAGCAGCAGCCAATGGAATTCAAGAATCATTGACCAATCAGCGTTGATCTCCGTTTATATAAATAGAGGTAACAACATCGCTCGGATCAGTCTGTAAGTTGCGAGTTGAAACATCAACATCAGCAAAAGCGGGTCATTGAACGAAGACAGTAGTGATCTGTTTAACACAGATAAACAGTGATTATTGCCTTCTAGTTTAAGAAACAGTTTTCTATATAAGGCTTGAACTGTCACCGGGTGGTGTTGGAGCCCTAGGTCTCAGACTCTAGTGCTGAAAACACACATTATCTGACAGCGTAGCCTAAATACATATACGAGTTATGAAACCAACTGTAAATAATCTCAGTAATTAACCTGAGACTCCGATAATAGTTACTGCAGTTAAATACCAATACTTCTTAGAGTAGTTTACAGCTGTTGTTGTATTTTATCATTGTCATTTTTTTGTATAAATTTGTTTATATCTGTGCATATTGACCGAACCCTTTTAACCAGGATCCAAATTATGCCCACTATAGCTTAAAACCCCCACTCGGCAACGTAACACTTAAACACTTTTAATTAGTATGAATCCTATAAGTGATAGTTTTATATTTTTCAACCGATTAGAACCACTCTATATTAAACGCATTTTTAATTCCTTTGAGAACGAAGAGCTTTTAAACCACGTTAGGAGTCCATAAATTTACAAATGGGATGAGGAAACCATATGCCCGACCTGTTATATTTACTATCTGGACAAGTGTTTGTCAATGAACAAGAGCTTTATGAAGAGAGAAAAAAGCCGTAAATCAAGAGTTCAAAATGTTTTTGTATAAAACAAATTGTCAGGAAATATTAACTAGTGTCAAGCCAGCTGTCAATACCAGCATTTTATACCAGACGTCAATAATATTCATGGAATAGGGCGAGTTCGTTTCATAAATTTTAATGTGTATTCCTAATAAATTTCCATGATTATTTTCTATTATTATAAACTATTTTGTATGTTTTACGGCTTCAATTTATAACTCTCATAGAATTGTTTATGATTTTTGTTATGATGTACGCGGGTTACATTTAAAAAGACGTAAAATGTCGTAAACGAAGGCTATTATTGACGGATGGATAGACACTAGATTATGGCCTAAAATTAATATTTTGGGACCACATTTGCTATTGACTGCTGGGCATACTGGGGTCTTTGAGCGTCGCCCAAGGTATGGGAGGTAGAGGTAGGGGTGACCTGTTAAATACACTATGCCACAAACATATGTCCTAGATCCACAGGAAGGGATAAAAGGGACACAACTGGCATTTTCAAACAATATTTGTTATTGACTGTTAGGCTTACTAGGGGATTCTGAGTTACACCCAAGGTATGTGAAGTAGAGGTTGGCATGACCTTTCACATGCACAATGTCACATATTACATATGCCCTAGATCCTCAGGAAGGGGACACAGGAACTAACACTGGCATTTTCAGAGCATGTGTCTTATTGGCTGCTGGGCTTATTTGGGAATTTCTAAGCAACGCCCAATGAATGGAACGTAGATGCGGGCATGAAATCTCCAATGCACTATGCCACATGTGTCCTAAACCCTCAGGAAGGGATCACAGGGGCTAAAACTGACATGTTCGGACTATACTTGTTATTGATTTCTGGGCCTGTTAGATGTTTCTTGGCGACGCCAAAAGAATGAGAGGATGAGGTGGACATGAACGTTCATATGCACTATGCCGCATATGCCATATGACCTTAGGAAGGGGACACAAAGGCAAAAACTGATATTTCGAGGCCATATTTGTTATTGACTGATGGGCTTTCTGGCAGTTTCTTATCAACGCCCAAGGCATGGGAAGCAGTGGTGGGCCTGAACTCTCACATGCACATTGCCAAATATGCCCTAGAACTTCATCAATGACAAACATGGGCTGGAATTGACGACTGGGCTTACAAGGCGTTTCTGAGCGACGTCCAAGGTATGGGGTAGAAGTGAGCGTGATCTCTGACAAGCATTCAGGAGGGAGACACAGGGGCGACGCCCAAGGTATGGAACAGTGAGGTGGGTATGAATTCTCAAATGCACAATACCACATATTCCATACAATCTCAGAAAAGGGACACCAGGGCTAAAACTGACATTTTAGGGTCTTAATTGGATATGGCTGTTTGGCTTCCTGGGACTTTCTGACCAACGCCAAAAGTATGAGATGTAGACCTGGGCATGTACTCCTCCATGGGCTATGCCACATAAGTAGGGGGACAGAGAGGCTAAAGCTGACATTTCGGGACCTTATTTGTTATTGACCACAGGACATATTGGGAGTTTCTGAGCATTTTCCATGGTATGGGAGGTACTGGTGGGCATATCCTATTAAATACACTATGCCACGTATGTCCTAGACACTCAGAACGGGTACGGAGGGGATAAAACTGGCATTTTAGGATCATAATTGCCATTCATTGGTGGGCTTACTACACCCAAAGTATAGGAAGAACAGGTGTGCATGTCCTCTCACATGCACTATGCCACACATCACATATGCCCTAGACCTTCAGGAAGGGGAAAATAGGCTACGACTGATATTTCGAAGCCATATTTGTTATTGACTGATGGGCTTCCTGAAAGTTCCTGAGCAAGGTGTGGGAGATACACGTGGGTATGAACGCTCACATGTAATATGCCACATATGCCTTAGCCCCTCAGGAAGGGAGCAAACAGGGTTTAACATTGACATTTTGGAACCATATTTGTTATTGACTGATGGGCTTCCTGAGAGTTTCAAAGCGACATCCAAAGTGTGGGAGGTGGAGGTGGGCATGACCTCTGACGTGCAGTTTGCCAGATATGCCCTAAACCCTCAGGAAGTGCAAGCAAGGGGCTAAAATTGACTTTTAGGGCCATATTTATTATTGACTTCTGGGCTTATTGGGAGTTTCTTTTGGGAAAGAAAACAATGCCCGAAGTTAATGTTCAGAGTGTAGAGTACAATTTCCTAACATCATTGCTTTCCAAACATTACCGGAGCTTAAATTGGGGTCTTATTTGTCTTAGATTTTCATCAAAAGAGAGATAAATGTGGATATGAATATGAATTTAACATCCTAATGAAAGGCATGGAAGCTTACCGAAGCGTGTATAATTAAACGTTTTCTTAAGATCGTACATCTGGATCCTCTAGCAATGGCAGACTACGAGCCACCCATTAAGGCGTAGAACCAGACACGTTGTCGGAATGCTTAAAAGCTATACGGTGGTTGATAAAATATCTCGTATTCGAAAACTTAAAGAAACTATGAAAACACGTTATCCCACTCTTTTAGTGATCAAGAAGTGGCACCGAGCTGCGTATATTAATGACCAATAGTTTATTAGAAACTGGGGTTTAATTCGAATTCGAATACACACTTATACCATTTCAAAGGACGAAATCCATCAAAATCACGTGTAGGCATTACGCCCTTTTGATGCATTTACAAACATTACTGATTTTGAGCTACCATATTTATATTGGTTTCCTAAACTTCACAAAACCCCATATAAGCAGATGTACAAAGCAGGATCCAGCAATTTTTTTTACCTTAATAGTAACTCCTTACAAAAATCCTGACAGCAATTAAGGAGAAACTTTAGCAAACCTACACAGTTACTTATTCCAGAAGCGTCGTAAATCAGATTTGGATTCTGAAACATTCGTTATAACTTTTAGAAAATTTGAAAGCAAACATTTTCTTTCTTATATTCACATTATCAAAACATACCACTTTTCTACTCTTTATAATACTCTTTTATAATAGTTCCTGATGCAAATATCTTCTGAATTTCGACCGGATTCATTCCTAAAACGTTATTCAAAGCTTTGAATAAATCTGTATGCTAGTTTATTTATCGTTCACACTTATATCAGACATAAGTATTGAATCGTTCTCGAAGTAGCCGAGTGCACGTTGATCAGTTGCACCATTTTAACAGCTTTGAAACTGATAGATTGATGAGATGTTGCATTAATTACCATCAAACAAAAATGGAAAAAGCTCACTGGTTTTAAATTTATGATTACCTAGATTTCAGGACATTGTTTGTCAATAAAATTCACTATCAAATTTGACGATGGGAAAGTCGAGATCATCGTGTCACACACACACACACACACACGCACACACACACACACACACACACACACACACACACACACACACACACACACACACACACACACACACATACACACACACACACATACACACACACACACGCACACACACACACTCTCTCTCTCTCACACACACACACACACACACACACACACACACACACACACACCATCAATTTTCCAAATTGAATTAGTCATACCCCGCAATCACCTATATAGTATATAGTGTGCATATCTTGCAAATCACTCTATATGCAAGGATGTGTTCAACATATGAATATTTCATATACAGAGACAAACTACTTACTGAAATGGTATTACCTACCGGTAAATCTGGTCGGAGCTAGATCATCCTGTCATCTGTGTGCCAGTCTGTCTGCCCGAATAACTTTGTCATCGCAACTATACTTATACGCATGAACGGTTGATGAAAGTTGGTATAATGATCACACCATGTAGATGTGCACGCATGGATGCTGCTCGACAATTTCTGAGGGTATTTAATGGTTTGAGGAAATATTTTGAATTGGTTTTTGGACTTTTTCAAAATATTCTTTCAAACGAATTATTTATAAAATAAAATCCAAATATATTTTTTACTTTCATGAATCCTTTCGGAATTCAGTTTGAAATATGTGCAATGAATGAGTTTTTGTCGTTCATAGAAACACTAAATGATTGAAAATGTATATTGCAGGCAAGTTTACATTTCCTCCTACGTCCAACAGGTCAACTGACGGAACGCAAAGCGAAATCACAGCCTCATCGCTCAGGTGCATAAAATACAAAAATACCATAACTCCAGAGATTTTATAGACAAATGGAGACGCTAATTTGTTTCTGGCGTACGGCCGTTAATGACCAATGGTTGCCATGCCTCTTGTTTCTTGACAATGTTCTTCTCTTGTCATCGAACCAGGTGACAATCCTTGCATACCTGTTATACCTGATGGGGGACACCTTACCTTCGGCATTATACCAGTGGATACCTTAACTATGGATCCATTGCCATAGTTAAACTGTTTTGTAACTTACAATTAAACCGTTGTGCCACTGTTATATGTGCTCGTTCACAGATTATAATGAGCAGGCTAAATATAGCTTCAGCTCTCTTGCATCCCCGTGAGTGTTAATATTGTTATCCATTTTAAAAACAATATAAAATTAATGAACGCAGAAAGGTAATGCATAGAATGCTTTCTCCCCCATGGCACCTAATTCAACCTCTGTATGATCATAATGACCGTTTGTGTCCAGTGTTCACCGGGTTAGTAAGTTGTCTCCTGGACTACCTGGCAATTTATACTTTGGTATCAGTGATTTTTATATTTAACGAAAAGACGCATTCCATGTCAATATTATGCGAATAGAATTTGTGAGAATTGAAAGAAATATACCATTCTAACATTTTGATTTTACTTCAATCGCGAATCAAGACATTTATATAACTTATTAAAGAGATTATTATGACAAAATATGTGTTTTGTTATAAACAGCATGGTGTTTGTATCTATATCATTGTGTATCTCTCAATTTCAGGGCGAACTTACACGTTAAATTGTATGAAAGAGCAATGAAGCTTTGCGTTCTGTAATGTATATACTATTACAGCTATTATTATTATTATTATTATTATTATTATTATTATTATTATTATTATTATTATTATTATTCTGCTTAAATTCAGAGCATTTAACGGTGCTACATAAACGGAAAATATCCCCAGTTATCAAAAATAAGGTCAACAGGAACCGATATATTAAACACTGTGATAATGCATAAAATACTGGTTAAAATCTGCGGAACTCCATCAGCGACTTATGTCACCTACATGTAAGTGTATCAAACAAAGCACTAGTGTAGTGTTTAAATAATTCGGCAAAAGACAAATAAATAGAAATATACTGTTTAAGGAGTTACCGCCCTTTACTCAATATTATATACGACTGAAATAGTTCATAAGAGTACATTCTTTATCTTCAATAATATGATTGTGAAACATGTGGCCCTAGATGATTATCAAATCAAATCAAAAAAGGGTATATTTCATGAATTGTTTGAATTGTATATTATGAAACAGGAATTATTCAAGGACGAGTTTATTCTGCATACGATTCACGAGATCGTTTACGTTTGAATAATTTGTACAGGTGTACCGAGGTAAAAAGGCACATGTGTACAAACACAGCGAGTCTAAATCAAATCATAACAGAGGTGACAAACTTATTGTCGTCACAAAAGTAATAGAGGTAATTCAAGGAGTCTGTGTAATGTAGTGTGTTTTACCTGTACAACATATTTTTGAAAAATAGATTGTTATTGTTTTGGTTTTTATCGCAAAGTTTATAAGTCTTCTGCGTTATTCTGATCGTCTGGCTGACCCAAAAGTCATTTTAACTACGGTGACATCTACCGGAAGAAAGCTATACCGAGGCTGCAGTTATACAAACATGTGATGTATGTGAGTTTTGTTAAGCCTCCCTGACTACATGATGCTGTGCCATGCTACAAACGTTCAATGCTTATACAAAGTGGATTATCGAGTACCAGAATTAAATTCGTCTGATAGTCCTATGGTCTAAAGCAAATGATATAAACGTCTGTCTTCCTTGATGGACTGGTCAATTTGAAACGTTTGTTTCTGTAGAATATATTCATACGAGCAGGGAAAGGGGAAATGATATCAAAAGGAGTCATAGAACCGGAAAAATGAATCAGTGTCAAATGCTATACACTCAATTCAATATTCTAGATTACAGCTTTGCGTTTTGCAGTACATGCAGTACTTTAATTTACCTAAACACCTGCGCCACTTTACCTAAGTAGACTTGTAGTTTTTTTATTCAACAGACATTCTCAAACATAAACAATAATGATAGTATCTGTGGATAACATATAGTCAAAGAATTGATATATAACCGTATACATAAAGTGCATCGTATCCATCAAGTGTATCAGTAATAAACATGCATTATTGGACTGCATATTTTATCGCCTTAACTTGTTTCTATATTACGATTATAATATATGAAAAAAAAATGCAAAGTACATCTCAATAACACTTACAACAATTATTTCAATCGCGGTATATTGACTTTTACAAATATAAAAAATTCAGATACCAAAGTATAAATCAATACAATGACCAGGACACGGTTACACCCGCCGTGAGTCCACAGTCAAGTCCAATGAAACAAATAAGGAGTGTATCTTCGTCAAAATTGGTACAGACGTCTTAACA
>BROG01001276.1:60000-65000 GCA_030159075.1 Atrina japonica | reverse complement strand
ATGATATCGTCTTCAGTGTACTTGTTATTAAAACCAGTGATACTTCACAAAATTAGATTCTTCATGACGTAACAATAACTATGTATATCTGCGTTTAACACTTTTGTATAAAAAGGAATTTTGTATAATAGATTTGTATCTGATTGAGAGATTTGACGAGGAATTGTTTTGTATAGGGTCGAAATATCAAAATGCTTGATGCTTGTAATATATTTGAAATTTGTGGATTTTGTATGTTCCAACAATTCTTTTGATTTTTTATAATTCACATCTGATTGACTCCATTTCTTCAGTAGGTCGTTGTACAGTACTTTTGAAGACCTCCTTTAATATGTGTAAGATGCTTGGTGACTAAAATAGCAATGGCTTGGTGGAGCACTTAGATGAGACCGGAATTAAAAATCATTTATACGGATTGTTTGTGCATCTTCGGAAATCAATACACGTATGAGAATGCAAGCTCCGCGTCACTTGTCTGTATTCCAAACGAAGTGAGAATGGATTAATGACAATCTAATATTTCTGATGTAGACGGATCGGTGAGAGTGTATGTAGGGTTCCCAGAACGAGTGTTGAGTTTAAGGTACTTTCGGAATGATGAGGTAGTATCGCCTGCAGACAAACGTGAAGCTGTTAGATGCTTTGTCAACGGGAACGAAGAAAAAAAATCGCGGAGACGGGAACGTTCTCTGACAACACCAGGGCCACAGAAAATGTAATTGTATTTGGTGTTGACAAAATGTTCAAGTGGTCGAATTCATCGTTTAATAACATCACGCCGAAAGGAAATCAAGTCTGGCATCTTCTTCTTAGCCATGTATGACGTATCATGCGCCATAATAATTTCAAAGTTTTGGCGCCATCTAAACGAGACAGCTTCCCTATATTTTGGGCCATCGCATAACTATCACTTAGTTTTCTGTTACGCCCCAATGTTGATATCAACTGTCACAACATGGTCACTCAGATGTAGAATAGGTACAAGGTGGAATGTTCTTGGAAAAGCTGGGTAAATTGAGTTGATGCAGACAAGCTTTGTAATTGGAGATTTTAGAGACAACTGAACGTGTATAACAATACGAAATACATGATTAATCTTTGTATTGGAAGTATGGACGGATCTTACTTTGGACGGATTTTTTTTTCAAACTATTGCTGACATTCAAAGCGTCAATGCCCTTATTGGCAAAGTTGACATGGGGGGACAGGTGATTACTCGCTTCTGTATGTTCATTAGTCCTGTCAGCTTTGAATATGTTGTATGAATGTCGAAAATGATAATATGGAGTCGTTACTCTGAAGAGGCAACATCAGTAAAACATATTGCCATCGTAGATTTGTACAAGTCATGTATTTTTTTCAAAGGGAGTAACTACATTTTTGTATGAATATGATGAAGACCGAAAGTGCAATTCACAAATGGTAGAATGTCATCGAATGCAACAGTATGAATGCCCAGCTTGTTATATTTCCTTGAGCTATGGCTACAGTGTCTTTAACTGGTTTGGTTAAATAGATTAAAACTATTTACTGACTGGCTTCCAGGACTGGTAAGATTCCCTACGCTACCGATATGATCACTGCATCCATATAAGCTTTAACTAAAGCACGGTGCCAAAATATGTCCCCAATGAATAACAACAGCACCAGCTTTTGGGGGGGGGGAATCTTTCTGTAGATAAGCACATCTGTCTGTAGTGCTGGTTTAATTTTATATTAAACGATTAAATTCCCCGAAGTCGTCAGCCATTCTGAGTCTAATATATCCTGATAAGTTTATCGGAATCACTAAACATTGGTCTGGTATTTGAAAGAGGAAACGTTGATAATGATTACATATTTTACTTGTATTTTTCCTACAGGTTTAATGGCATCTGCAATTATTTCACTTATTTTCATTCATTCATAAAATTTCCTTTCAATTGTTTTAATTCAAAATTTGACAATATGGTTCACGCGACAAATAACATTGGGCACTAATAAGCTTTGGTTTCCCTTTCCATAACGACGTTTGTTAACAAAGAACAAGTTAACTGCGCCAAAATCGCGAAATTGAGTTAAACCTAGTTTTCTGTTAAAAACAAGAAAAAAAACTTCATTGAATTTAAAAAAAATGATTTATGAGTATCGATGCCATTTTTGCCATTTTATGTAGGTAAACCTAGTTTTTCAAGAAAAACAAATCTGCATTGAATTAAAGAATAAGATTTATGAATATATTAATGTGATTTTTGTGCCGTTAAACGTCATTTCATGCAGTTAAATAAACATGCCTAAATCATATTAATGAGTTAATTCTAGTCTTCTCGATATTCGCAGTAACTGAAAAAAAAAATATTCTTAACTGAGAAAAACTAGGTTACACCTGATAAAATCTCTATTTAATTGGAGAAAAACCTAGACTTGTGCCTGATATAAGTGATTTTAGCGTGCAGTATGTGTGGATTTAAAAGCCAGTGGTCTATGTCAAGTTCTGAGACAGCTAAATTTCAATTCTGTCGAAGTGTAATTTTTCTGTGATTCTCTTTTGAAATCATATTTTATTTATATGTATGGTATTTTATCCATTCCATTCATCAATACGTTTTTAATGTCGCGAATCTGGGGGCGGGGTGTACATCGATTATTCGCAAAAGCAGTTATCTGGTTAATTAGAGTTTAAATAGAAACTTTAATGCGTACCATCAATATGAAATATCTATAGACGTAATCACGCAGAAGAAAGTTCTTTTGTTTTACCCTCTGTCTGAATCACATAACATGGCAGGGCGAAGTAACGTTTTGAGATGCTTTTACTCTCTTTTCGGTCACATCGTCTAGGCATATCAACTTAAGTCACAGAAATGACTAGCAGTTATTGTGTAAAATACATAGATTTATACTCTAAACCGACTAAATTAAAAGTTACTTAACTGTGACATAAGAACTATCGGTGTACAATCTTATGTATGATATTGTGATTACTCAGTAATAAGTGTGTAGACTGCAAAAAGGAAGTCAAGATAATATAATAAATTGGCCAAAGCAAAAAGAACGGCGCACGAAATGAAAGCAGTGATAAGGACACACACAACACATACCTATGTTACATTTCAGTCACTGGAAACCTTTGCTGATATAATGACCTACAGTAACAAAAGTTCAAGGACTGTTACAATTTTTCATTAATACTGACCACCATTTATTAATATGTGTTTATGTCGTTAAACATATAATTTGACAGGGCCCCTCGGCAGAGTGATTAGACCACTGCGCTTTGAACCATGAAGGATCTCACTTCTCTGGTTTACGCAGGTTCGAACCCCGCAGAAACCTAACCTTGTTTTAAGTTTAACAGTTTACTTGTGGAAGGCCTGTGATCTCTTCCCGGATATATTGAAACTGGGTTCTCTCATCACACTATAAAAACCGGCGGCCATATGGCTTAAAACGTGTTGAGAGTGTCTAAAACAAAATTCAAAATTCAGATTCTATAATATAGCATTACAATTTTGTCTCATTGTTCTTTCTTTCTTTATTGTTGTTTAACGTCCCACTCAATAATCTTCACCCATATGGTTACGTGACGATATGCTGATGAAGGGCTTCAAATGTTGGCCTATAATTACGGCCATTGAGCAGTGAGGGTTCTTTAACGTGTCGACACCATTGTGACTCGAGACCTCGGTTTTTACAGTCCCATTCGAAGGACAGGTAAGCAAACTGCCGCCGATTGCACTCGAACTCACGAGCTCACGATCAAGAGTCGAGAGCGCTACCGAATGAACCAGTCCGGCTTGGGCTCATTCTTGAGTACAAGTATCAGATTAGCTAAATCAAATGAGTTTGTTTAAGAATCCACGCCCTTAGGATGCAATTTTAAATCATAAGCATAAGTTCATATCGGCAAACATTTGAATATTATCCCTGTTTGAATTTGGTTGAATCTTTAGAATTAATACCATTTTTTGTTCAAGTTGTCTGTTTCAGTACCCAAGTGTGTACCTGTTGCCATTAATCGAGTAACATCGTTATAGTCTGAGCCATATTTGGTCAGGAATTAAAAATTAATTTATAAAGCAACCAATCGTCAAAATAAAAATATTTAACTGATATAAAAAAATAGTTTATTCTGTATCTTTTCTACATACTTTTTCTTTGTTTGGTCGCTTCCATACGGAGTAGTATTCATGCAAAGTCAAATAATTGAGTCATGTGAGTAATCATTATTATTTTAGCGTCTCCATTGACAACATAGTTATATGAAGGGGAATAACCGAACTACCAATATATATATATATATATATATATATATATATATATATATATATATATATATATATATATATATATATATATATATATATATATATATATATATATATATATATATATATATATATATATATATATTATTGTCATAAGGAATCGATGACTGTGTAATAACAGATCAGTGAACCAGTCTAAATTAGTGTGACTAATAAATGTTCCCTTACTTTTACTTCCGCTCTCAAACTTCGAAAAATGGCCGTCATTACATATGGCAAAAACCGCGTAATTAATTTGAGTGCGAATATCAAGTACAAATCGGATTAATTTTTATTAGTCATGAATATGGATTTTTAATTTAAAATGTATAGGATACCGCTACATTAAATTTAAGCGGTAAGTATCAGCCGGAACCAGCAGACAATAACTATTTGGTACAGGTATAGTGTAAACATCACCATATGTGTCTTGTTATGTTAATAATTAAACTAAGAAACATCAAGTGTCCAACAACTTCGGTTAGCTCATAAAGTGCAGGATCAAAACCGTGTCACATAACTCTGTTAAATTAGCAATTAGGTACATGAGTTAAATAGTAAAGCGCGCCAGATAAGCGAGGAAAATATAAATAATGCTATCGTGAAGTTGGACTAAGTAGGCAGACGACGAATGAGAAGTTTTGATCGCTATATAGAAACAGCCCATACATTGATAAATAGGTGGAATAACAGCAATCGACAGAGAGAAAGAAA
>BROG01001276.1:50000-52500 GCA_030159075.1 Atrina japonica | reverse complement strand
GGCACACCAATGTCAGGTCATATAGATGTTAATAAGACATTTTCTAGGATACTTAGCTATTAATATTGGCCTAGGCTGAGAAATGACGTTTCTCAGTGTGTAAGTCATGTCATGTTGTCAGATGTTTGATAAACCTAATCAGAAAATTCCACATGCCCCCCTCCAACCCATTCCAGCGTACGAGGAACCTTTTAGAAGCGTGTTGGTTGATTGTGTATGTCATTTGCCTAGGACTAGCTCTGGGAATCAGTATCTACTTACTATTATGTGTACTTCCACTCGTTTCCCTGAAGCCATCCCTCTTAGGAATATTAAGGCTAAAACCATAGTAAAGGCCATATCTAAGTTCTTTAGTTTTGTCGGACTGTCTACATGTATACAGTCAGACCAAGGTTCAGACTTTATATCTGGGTTATTTCAACAGGTTATGCATGGGATAGGTATTAAGCAATGCATGTCCAGTGTATATCACTTGAACGTTTTCATCAGGCCCTTAAACTATAATGAAAACTTATTGCTACCAGCATAAAAAAACTGGGATGAAGGGGTCCATCTTTTGCTATTTGCTGCACGTGAGGCGATTAAGGAATATCTTGGGCTCAATCTCTTTGAGCTTGTTTTGGTCATTGTGTCAGGGGACCTTTGAAACTTTTAAAAGAGAAGTGGTTAAATTAAATTAATGACGTGAATTTGTTGGACTATGTATCTAAAGTTTAAAGAAAGATAACATAATGCATGTAAATTAGCATAAGCCAACTTGAAGGGTTCCCAAATCAAAATGAATGTACGGTATGACAAAAATGCCAGGAACCGAACTTTTAAGCCAGGTGATAAAGTACTTACAAGGTGAAGTTTGTTGTTGAAAGAGTATGATCTTGTTATAAAGCACATTAAGGGAAAATACAATGTTTTGGCAGATGCTTTGTCCAGAGTGAGTTGAATGTGATTGACTCGTGTGTTTCATTTTTACATGTGATTATTTTTTATATCACACAGTTACTGTTTATTTTATATGTATGTATGTGATTGTAATTGTTTGACTGTATGGTTTTATATCAAAGTTTACATTTAAAGTCAAACTTTTCTTTAAAGGGGGTGTTATAAGGGTTGATGGGTGCTTGTTTACAAGTATCTGTACTTGTTGGGCTTTATGTCAGATAAGTGCACATTACACACAAATTGGAATTCATTGTGTATTCAAGTGAATCCGTTTAACATTATATTCGGATTGGAATTTATCGTATATTCAAGTGGAACTCTGAACTGAAACTGAACTATGAGTTGTGAATTTAATTACTGTGAACTGCCATTTAGTTTTTATTTTGTTATTGTTAATACAATTTATAAATTTACATTCCTGTGTTCCTGATTTTTGCTGGCGTATTTTATGGTAATTCTTACCCCATAATATATATATATATATATATATATATATATATATATATATATATATATATGTGTGTGTGTGTGTGTGTGTGTGTGTGTGTGTGTGAATTAATAGCATCACGATACATGTTCCTCATTTTCAACATCTAAAATTTACAAAGGCATTTCCATTCACAATAAAGTGGAACATATGTATTGTTTTTTTACAAATGGTATGTATGTAAACTTTGCATTTAAAGATGTTTAAGAGTTTGTGTCTCAGATCTGCATCAATTTTTTTCATCTGTATATCAGGTCAAACAGTTTCAATTTAAAGTTTATTTGTGACTCGTTTCTTTTTTACCCTCTTTTACATATGCTTATAGGATAATACACATTAATGCCGGTAGCAAACTCCACTGGAATCTAAACCGTTTTGTTAGTTAATGTGTTGTATTTAACACTGAAAATATGCTCTCTCCGCCATTAAACATTTGAGTGTTCGCCAACATAAAGAACAGAAATTTGTTTAATTATGCGTAAAACAACATATTCAAACTAAGATAAAATATAATATTACTTTCAAATAGATCACCTTAAATATTGTTTTGTTATTTTTATATTTTTGTACCAGATTTGTTTTTAATAATATATATAATCTTTAATTTAAGTGCTTTCTTTTCCCAGTACAACTAATTCAGCTAGGGGATACTTGTAATCAATATGAGTCTCATACATGCGTATGTGGATCAACAGCACTAGCAACACAACCATTGAAGCTCCAAACAATGCACCAAACAGGTAAATTCGATTAATTCCTTCGTGATATACAGGCGGTTCTGCAGTTTGTTGGTCAGTGCTAGTAGATTGGACTATATCAATTGTGCCTGAAGTTTGAAGAATTGAAGAATATATATATATATAATTCCGGAGGTCAGGGTTTTAAATATTGAAAATAATAAGAGAACAAACAGTAAAACGTTAACACTTCCATTCAAACAAATTCCACGACCTTTTTACTCTAGTTAGCACGGGACCTAGCTCCACTTTACTCGGAATTGATAAAGTGGGGGAGTGGGGAACCTGACATGTGTACTTGCAAACAAGTGAAGCGGCAACGATTTGTTCGAATAAA
>BROG01001276.1:40000-45000 GCA_030159075.1 Atrina japonica | reverse complement strand
TAGATATCTAATGATTGGTTATCGTGACACGTTAGTTCTTTTGTCCAATAACATTCTGATTCTACACATAAATACACTGACGTTGATATAAAACAGATGCTGGGATTTCTTATTGACAAAATATTTGTAATCTTCAGAAACGCAGTCTTTAAACATAAAAATGTCGGCATTCCTATGGGAAACAATTGTGCCATTTTGTTGGCCAACCTGTTCCTTTATTCATATGAAGCAAATATCATTCAAATCCTTGACATTTAAAAATATAAACGACATTTTGTCAATTAATAATGACAATATCCATACATATGTGAATGCAATATATCCCAGCCAACTAGAAATTAGAGATAAAACAGAATGAAATACACACGCTACTTATTTAGACATTTTACTTACTACAGACATAGACGGGAAATCACCAACTAAAATTTACGACAAACGCGGCGATATCGGTATTCCCATCGTAAAGATCCCATATTAAAGTAGTTACAACCCACGATCGCCTGTATATGGAGTTTATATTGATCCAATATACTAGGGCGTTTTCAACATATGAACATATTATATATTATAAACATATTACCAAAGTTATAATGCTCACTGACATATTATTGACACAGGGATATAAAAAAACCGCGTTTGATGTCAACGTTACGCAAATTTTACTGTCGGTATAAGTCTTGTTTGCGATCACTGTTTCACTAAGTGAAATGTTGAGTTACTGTTCGATGGCGGTTGTTGAGACGCCTGTACCAACTGTGATGAACATTCGTTCCCCGCGTATTTCATTTGAATTTGACCGTGGATTTACGATGGGTGACTGTCGACAGGGAATGTTCACTCAGTCATTGTTCCTGATCCAACCACTTGCTTTCCAGAGATCCGTGTTTGTCCATTTTTTACAAGATTTGTAACTATATCTTGGACATCATACTTTGCTATCTGGGATTTTGTTTTTATATTTTAAACAAGGAACTCAAGACAGTGAAGAAATATTTCGATATACATTGTATTACAAAATATGTGAACAGTTAAGTTCAGCGAATGCATCGAAGTCGGTCAGCATAACTTTGTGTGGCATCATATACAGTGAAACCTGTATATAGGGGCCACCCAAGAGACCAGAATATATTGACCTTTAAATGCAGGT
This sequence comes from Atrina japonica, assembly GCA_030159075.1. Classification (NCBI taxonomy): domain Eukaryota; kingdom Metazoa; phylum Mollusca; class Bivalvia; order Pterioida; family Pinnidae; genus Atrina; species Atrina japonica. Next base: position 43,853 of record BROG01001276.1, on the reverse strand, counting down.
GACCCTTATACACAGGTTCAATTTAGTTGAAATCTGCAGGCAAAGGTCTTAAAAAAGCTGGCCTTTATAAACAGGCTATCCTTATACAGAGGTGGCCCCTATAGCAGGTTTTACCGTATATACGCTTTCAGGAAAAACGTGAATTCCCTGCGATTTTTCAACGTCATCGACTAATGAAATAACGCAGAGGAAACAAATTGCATTCGAATGTAAATATACAGTATAGATCTACTCTTCTATTGATTAGAACGATAGTGCTTTAAGATAAAAACAAGCTATGCAATGCAGACCTATTCAATCAAACTTTATAATAAGAATACAGGTTCAGGTGTACCAAGGTAAATAGGCTTATCCTGGGTCAATACAATAGGCCGTTTTCTGAAAATAGCTTGCTCAGGTAAAACAGTTATGTTTTGCACTCACTCCATGCATTACTGAATTACTAATACTTTTATGATGACAAGAAGCTTGTCACCCCTCTTATGATTTGATTTAGACTCGTTGCGTGTTTACGTATCCAATAGAGTTTGGGGTATTTAAAGGAATGTGAATGTTTTAGATATCAATAGAGTTGCTAGAATTTCTTCAGCGATTATGTAATACCACCAAACAACATACCTGTAAAAGTACTTAAATGTGAACAAAATAATACTCAACCTGCTTACATAACCGTAAGTATAATCTTAATAATTTATATCCATTACAAACCTATGTTGGTCAAGCTCAGAGACGGTATAAAATGCATACATGTTTAAATGTTTATGCAACCTGTAATTAACATTAGGTAAAGTGCATGTGATTAATAGAGACTAGATGGTATTGATGGTTGCCAGTTTTTATTACATATCTCTCTTATCATCTAGTTTCTGATTGCCTCGTTTTATACTTTAAGTTCTCACTCAGTCGTTGTATTATTGCTTCGCAGGTTGATAAAACAATCCAAAACATCGAGGCCGTACCCCCAAAAATAGCACAAGGGAATTACCGATCGCTGGCACGCTCGGTGTTCATTTGATATCCAATTACCAAAGCTGTATAGCTATATTTAGCGACAAGGAAGTGCACTCAAGCCGACTGACGACGAGAGTGTAAACAAATATTTACTTCTCGCCACTGCTGACGGCAAGGGTGACCAAACATTATTCAAGTAGAAGTATTCTAATGAATACTAGACGTGCATCACATTTAGCCGTTTAAAACTGTTGTATTTTAATTGTTCATTTTTAATAAGATCACAATATGTGACTAGATTCCCACATCTTACTGGAGTAATATTTGCGTGATTTACACACTGGTGTCATGTAATACAATAATTAACGAGACTTCGGCCTCTGGAAAATATCACTTTCTGTATCATGTGTTAACCCCAAATGAGGTCGACAATTGTATAGTAGTTGTTGTTGTTCTTGCGTAGTTGTTAAACTCAAGAATCTTTCACTCATATGGAGACATCATCAAATGCCTGTGAAGGGCTTTGCATTTTGGCCTATGCTCAGCACTTACGGCCATTGAGCAGTGAAGGTTCTTTAACGTGCCGACACCTACTGTAACACGGGGCCTCGTCTCACCCGAAGGGCAGGAGACACACACCATATGACAAAGACACAAATCAATAACAAAACACATACACACATTAAAAAAACAAAGACACAAAACAATAACAACATAGACACACACTATATAACAAAGATACAAAATAATAACAAAACACACACACACAAACATACACACACACACTCTCTCACACGCACACACACACATACACACACACACAAACACATACATCATATGACAAAAAACTCAAAGCAATAACAAAAACACACACACATCCATACACACCAAATACCAATGACACAAAACAACAACAAAACACACACACACACACACACACTATATGACAAAGACACAGAACGATAATAAAACACACACACACACACACACACACACACACACACACACACACACACACACACTATATGACAAAGACACAAACAATAACAAAACACACAACATATGACAAAGACACAAAACAATAACAAAACACAAACACACATAAAATAATACAAAGACACAAAGCAATAACAACATAGAAACACACACACCAAATTACAAAGACACAAAATAATAACAAAGCACACACATACGCACATTATATGATAACAATTCAAAACAATAACAAAACACACACACATACACGCCAAATGACAATGACACAAAAAAAGAACAAAACACAAACAGCATATAACAAAGACACAAAACAATACAAAACACACAAACACACAAACACACCAAATATCAATGACACAAAACAATAACAAAACACACACACACACTATATGACAAAGACACAAAACGATAATAAAATACACACACACACACACACACACACACACACTATATGACAAAGACACAAAACAATAACAAAACACACACACACACACACACACACACACACACACACTATATGACAAAGACACAAAACAATAACAAAACACACACAACATATAACAAAGACACAAAACAATACAAAACACACAAACACAGACACACACCAAATATCAATGAACCAAAACAATAACAAAACACACACACACTATATGACAAAGACACAAAACGATAATAAAATACACACACACACACACTATATGACAAAGACACAAAACAATAACAAAACACACACACACACACACACACACACACACACATACACACACACACACTATATGACAAAGACACAAAACAATAACAAAACACACACAACATATGGCAAAGACAAAAAACAATAACAAAACACAAACATACATTAAAAAATACAAAGACACAAAGCAATAACAAAATAGAAACACACACACACACCATATTACAAAGACACACAATGATAACAAAACACACACACATACACAAATTATATGACAACAATTCAAAACAATAACAAAACACACACACACACACACACACACATACACGCCAAATAACAATGACACAAAATAATAACAAAACACACACACACACACACACTATATGACAAAGACACAGAACGATAATAAAACAAGCGCACACACACACACACACACACACACACACACACACACACACACACACACACACACACACACACTATATGACAAAGACACAAACAATAACAAAACACACAACATATGACAAAGACACAAAACAATAACAAAACACAAACACACATAAAATAATACAAATACACAAAGCAATAACAACATAGAAACACACACACCAAATTACAAAGACACAAAATAATAACAAAGCACACACATACACACATTATATGACAACAATTCAAAACAATAACAAAACACACACACACATACACGACAAATGACAATGACACAAAACAAGAACAAAACACACACAGCATATAACAAAGACACAAAACAATACAAAACACACAAACACAGACACACACCAAATACCAATGACACAAAACAATAACAAAACACACACACACTATATGACAAAGACACAAAACGATAATAAAATACACACAGACACACACTATATGACAAAGACACAAAACAATAACAAAACACACACACACACACACACACTATATGACAAAGACACAAAACAATAACAAAACACACACAACATATGACAAAGACAAAAAACAATACCAAAATACAAACATACATTAAAAAATACAAAGACACAAAGCAATAACAAAATAGAAACACACACACACCATATTACAAAGACACACAATAATAACAAAACACACACACCCATACACAAATTATATGACAACAATTCAAAACAATAACAAAACACACACACGCATACACGCCAAATAACAATGACACAAAACAATAACAAAACACACACA
>BROG01001276.1:0-37500 GCA_030159075.1 Atrina japonica | reverse complement strand
ACACACACACACACACACACACACGTACGTTCCCATGGTTTAGCTGACTCGTGCCCGTCGATTACTAGTAACTCATTCCTGCCCATTGTCCGTTTGATTGAAGATTTTTTTTTATGAAGGTATACATGTACTTACCAACATGGTTATTGCCTTTTGTAATGAAATGACATTCGTCTTTCTGTGGAAATGAATTAGCATAAGAATTACATCGCTGGCAGATCTAGAGTTTTTGTCCAACTCACAAAACGTGATAGGCGGATTAACCTTTTGATTATATTGCAGATAACTCTACTCAATGCTCGGTTATATCAATCTTTGTGAGAAAACACATATTATTGGACACTCGTAGGTAAGATAACAAGTAAGAACGACTACTCTTGTCAGTGTAAATCTAATGACGTTATTCTTTATTACCTAAACTTTGGACATATCCAGGTCAATAAAAGGTTCACAAGACTACATTCCGCCATATTATATGGATATGAGGTAAATAGGTCGTTACGGCTTTTGGCGATTTTATTTTCTTTTCGAAACACGAATGTGCATAGATGTTTATGTAGATGGACGCCCCCATCCACGTAAAACCACGGTCCGAAATCGCTATGCACTTGCTACCCGTGATTTTATGTACCCGAAATCGCTCGTACCTAAATGATATCTATGCAGGAGTAAGTGTGTTCAATTTATCCAATCACAGTTGTGATCGGCAACGGAAGTTATCACGAAGTACGTTGATCTAATATAATTCTGAAAATGTTTAATAGCCTCGATCTGATTAGCTGCCGACAGCGCGAGCACCGTTTTCTCTCACTGATTGAGGCTTCACGGATAATAAAAAAATATGCTCGAGTGATTTAGGGCACATGGAATCACGGGTAGGAAAGCAGAGCGATTCCAGATGGTGATTGTACGACGATGGGGCTCTTTATACTCTTTGTGTACAGTCCATGGCAACTTTAAGAGTCACTAAATCGGATTTTTCCGTTGAGTCAAGACAGAAAATTGCCGTGTCAATTGGTAGTTGTATTAGATGAACCTTTTAAGAAGCATACAATTAGTACGATCATCATTGCGAGTGGTAAACCGGCTAATAGGGATATTGGAAGTAGTCTTTGAATTATAATTACTCAGTAAATAATTACACTACTATGCCATATGACTATGTCAAAATTCCATCTTGTTCGCATGCATTTCATAAATCAAAAACTGACAGATGCAATTGATGTCATCGAAAACGTCGTAATTTTCAAACGAAATTACATTGGTTGCAAACCCCACACAACTGCTATGTATATAGCTATAATTCCAACCTACCACAAACATATGTAACTTGTACGACATGGTCATTATAAAGTTAAGAATATCGATTTTTCATTTGCGAAAATATACTTGGGTTATATTTCTATGGTGGAAAATGTGTCCGTGCCCTTTCTATATACGTTAAGAAAGTTATCTGGTCATATATATGACCTGGAATGGATCATGCAATGCATGTCCAGTTAATCACATTGTGCAATAATTCTTAGTAATCCAAGGTAAATTGGCACATGTTTGCAAACACAACGTATTTAAATCAAATCGTGACAAGCAAGTTTTAGAGATCATTGGTGTGCTTGGAGATGAGAGAGAGAGAGAGAGAGAGAGAGAGAGGATGAGCGTGGAGCTGACTAGAGAGGAGAGAGATGAAGAGAGAGACGAGAGAGAGAGAGAGAGAGAGGAGATAGAGAGAGAGAGAGAGAGAGAGAGAGAGAGAGCAGAGAGAGAGAGTGGAGAGAGAGAGAGAGCACCGTAGGAGAGAGAGAGAGAGAGAGAGAGAGAGAGGAGAGAGAGAGTGAGAGCCGTGGAGAGAGAGAGATGAGAGAGAGAGAGAGAGAGAGAGAGAGAGAGAGAGGAGAGAGAGAGAGAGAGAGAGAGAGGAGAGAGGAGAGTAGAGTATTCGAGAGAGGTTAGAGAGAGAGAGATAGGAGAGAGAAGAGAGATGGAGAGAGAGAGAGATAGGAGACGAGAGAGAGAGAGAGAGAGAAGAGAGAGAGAGAGAGAGAGGAGAGATGAGGAAATTGAGGAGTGAAAGACGAGAAGATAGAAGAGTAAATTCGTCCGAGATGAGAGACTCCGAGCGAGAGAGGACGAGAGGAGATGGTACGTGAGATAGAGGACCGACCAAGACCCACGTGAGAGAGCAGCAGAGAGAGAGAGAGAGAGAGAGACCGACATGAACAATGAGCCCCCCACCCCCCCCCCCATGAGTAGTCGAGGAGGAGAGACGAGGAGAGAGATGAGATGAGAGTGACAGAGCAGGAGAGAAGTTTCTTATGTATGAGACAGAGACAGAGATGAGAGGAGAGAGAGACAGAGAGAGACAGAGAGAGACAGAGACAGAGACAGAGAGGACAGAGAGACAGAGACAGAGACAGTGACTCAGAGACAGAGGATGGATGGATGGATGGATAGATAGATAGATAGATAGATAGATAGATGGACATCAAAATTGGTAAATCCTCACTGGTTTTGAAATTGTAAGAGAGAGAGAGAGAGAGATGAGAGAGGAGGACTGAGAGAAGAGAGATAGAGAGAGGAGAGAGGAGGAGATGCGAGGATGAGAGAGAGAGAGAGAGAGGAGAGATGAGAGAGAGAGATCGAGCAGATGAGAGAGAGAGAGGGAGAGAGAGTGAGACTGCTGAGAGGATTGAGAGAGAGAATGGAGGAGAGGAGAGAGGAGAAGAGAGGTGATGAGAGGAGACAGTGAGAGAGAGGAGAGAGTGAGAGAGAGGAGGGAGAGATAGGAGAAGAGAGAATGAGAATGATTGATCGACGAGAGAGAGAGAGAGAGAGAGAGAGAGAGAGAGAGATTGTATTTATCGATAGGATTCTTACAACCAAATGCCGGCATTCGTAATGAAATATGAATATACGTCAAATTATAGGAAGTATTTTATCGTAAACTGCAATTATTCATTTTTTCTATATAAAAATATTGTAGATCTATACATATACTTTGATCACTTTCAAGTTAAACATATCAAAACAAAAGAATGCATTGGTATTCTCCGACCAGTTGGAGATTCCACGATTGAACAGAAGTGTTATATAAAAAACATTGACAGATCGAGGTTGCTTCAGGGGTAATTCAAAGAAGGGTGGCAAATTATTAATTTGTTTTCAGCTTCATTTCCTTCCTCAAAGCATTTCGACGCTCTATTTCTGTTCCTAAACGTACACCACAATGTCTTTATCGATTGCATCTCTTTTCTTTTTTTGTAATTTTGTGTTTTGTTTGTTTGTTTGCTGCCTGTATGGCAACGTGTTTACGTCTTTGTGGAATGTTGGTTAACTCGGACGGGTCTCTATTTATGTTCATCTCAACTCGTCCCCTCTTTCGCCATGTAATGCCTACGGTAGACTGACACGTAACCAAACAATTGGAAGAGTCGTACCCATTGTTTTACTAATTTGTACACAATAACGTAGGAATTATGGTTACACCGGTGACTTAGTTATCAAGCACAAAGAAATACCCGGTCTCGATCATTTTTCTACGTATGAATCATGAATTCCTGTTACGTTTTTACGGTTTGTTCCATTCCATACATTTTTGTCGGAAAACTTAGTGCTCATATCATGTGAACCCCCCCCCCAAAAAAAAAAAAAAAAAAACAAAAAAAACAAAACAAAAAAAAACAAAAAACATGTCGGTCAAAATCCCTTCTTTTATCAGCATCGGCAATATTCAATTATATAGTGTCTCAGTTAATTCTAAATAGACTTTAGAAATGTTAAAGGCACACAAATTTTCTCGAATTCACAGTATAAAAACTTATGACTTCTCTACGCTTTACACAACTATTCCACATACAAATTAAAAGAAATACTTTTTAGCATCATAGACGACTGCTTTTTTTCAGTAAAGGTTGTACCCGAAAATTTAAATATCTAGTGATTGGCTATCAAGATACTTATTTTGTCAAAAACCACACTAATTCTACACATAAATACACAGAAGTTGATATAAAAAAACATGTTGGAATTTCTAAGAGACAATATATTTGTAATGTTTGGAGACGTGGTCTTTCAACAAACTGTTTGCATTCATATTGGAACCAACTGTGTCCCTTTATTGGCCGACATGTATCTTACCTGTAGATATACCTGTGTTTCTCTAGCAATCTTTACAAAATATATAGGAATCTGATAATATGTATGCCTGTATAAATATTTCTCGCTAGTTTATAATAACGTAAGTAGTAAAGAGGAGAAAACATTTGATACAGAAACTAAAACTAATGTCCCTTTAATACAGGTGTATTCATGCTTTTCAGATGTATGTCCAGACACTTGCGATACTGTTGTCAATCGGGAGTACAGGTTGTGACTTTCTGCCGGTTCAGGAAAGTTGCCAATACTGGAGCTACCTTAATGTATATGGGGATGAGGGGAAGAAACAATTGCACTGTATCCTAGATCAAGATTATCAAGCTGGACTTGTTTATACCGATTGGAAGATAATAGCGAAAGGTATGGATTAAATCATCGTTGTTATTATTCATTTTTTGCATACCAGTATCTCTAAGTGTTTGATCTAGTGTAGCACAGTTTAAATAACTCGTAGATGTTGAATACGTATCTAATGTTTGTTTATGTATTTTACATTTACGTGCGTGTGTGTGTGTATGCGTGTGAGACATAACAGAAAAATGAGGTATAATTTTAATCATATTCTATTTATCTCATGAAGTAAATATAAGTCAGTAATGACATCTGTGTAAAAGAGACAACATTTGGAGATTGAATTTGTTTATCACTTACTTATACAGGAATAAAACAGGCATACATATTTCACAACATATAAAACCATATTCACCATTTGTAAATCGTATTTTTTGTTTAAGGAAAATGTCCAATTTATAATAGATACGCCAGACAAATTAACAGCATTCCTTGTAACGAAAATATTGGAATATGTCCTAACGAGAGTTTTCCTTCATATCACGGAGTTACATGTACGTATCTTCATGTTACAACAACAAGTGTATAGTCTTCTTGAACTCAAAATATCTTAATTAATACAGATAATCATTAATATGAGATGGACGTTTGAAAAACAAATCCTTATATTTGCTTAAATATTAACTATCATTTTAATTAACCAATCATTAAAAAAGACGTGCATTTATTGTGATAACAGTCTTTCGTTGTAAAGTGTCATACAATGACCCAATATATTAATTAATTTCAATATGATGAATGTATAAATACAAGTTAAAGGTAGAGATATGTGGTTGGTGAATATAATAAAGTTCAGTTACAAGTTAACTTAATAATACGTTGAGATAACGGCCCAATGACCTCATGTTGATGATTACAGTCCATTGGTCTAAATTGTATGTTGGTTTTTCGTTAAAACACATGCTTCTTTCAGTCTAAATGTTTGTCCAATCGTTAAGTTTTTCCATTGACCCTATATTGTTAACCTAAATAGGAACTGATTGGCAGATGAAATCAAAATACCGATAAAAAACAGTTGAACTTTTACTGAATGGAAATGAAGTTTGTCCGAATTTAACAACCTACTCTAGTTTTCTTTGATCTTTTTTGACGCCGATTCACGTTGTAAAATCCTTTTATGAATTCTAACGTCATTACGTGAGTTTGTGTTTAGAATATCAATAAATAATTTTCATCTATTCTCTTCATAAGATACATTTTATTTTTGCAGATTCTGGATGCTACGGGGCGATTCTGAAGTAGGTACAATATGTATAACTTCATAGGGATGACACAGACAATTATTATATAATGGTTGTGATGTTGATTTCAGTTATGATACTTATTATAAACAAGAGGTCTAACGGACATTAACGGTCATCTGAGTAAACTTTTATTAAAGTGAGAATATGCTGTTCATTGGTTCATATATATTTTTTATAATTAAAGATGTACAAAGATTTCCATTTTTTATCATGGGTCCTAGGACCTGTACATTCAAAGACACCACAGGCATCTTCCCATAGTTTCTGCCAAAAGTTATGAAAGTTGGCACACTGTTTCATTGTAAATAATTAAACAATTTGTAGAAATTGAAAAAAAAAACATACGATATTATTCACTGACCCTTGATGATATGACGTTGAAATATTGCATCAATGATTCTTAACAACACCATCATACATATCTATATACAAAACGTCAATTATGAGTTATTGTTATTACTATTACTATTATTATTATTATTATTATTATTATTATTATTATTATTATTATTATTATTATTATTATTATTATTATTATTATTATTATAAAATATGTTGATGCTTTATTTCTTATTATGATAAATTTAAAACACATTTAAAGCAATGAAATCGGATCCATTTCCTTTCAGACAAACCAACGTGATAAGATCGACTATGAAAGAAACTATACATGAACCTCCTGCAGTTTCTGATCAGTAAGAATTTATATCAGTAACTTATTTGATAGTAATGTTCGAGCCATCTATACCAGTTGTGACTAGGATTTATTCCTGAACTGATTTGATCCCAAATGGACTGTACACTGATGTGTCAGACAAGCAGATAATCCGTTCACATTTATTGCACCTGATCCCAACGCTGGTTTTCCAGAGATCCATGTTTGTGCAAAATCCACAACATTTGTGAATTGTCTTCTGCAGTTCCTGTTGAGTTTTCTTTATCTGCACCATTCCATATTAATACATTTTGCAAAAAAACAATGCATGGATATATGAGTTTTTATTAATGATAATTAAAAAAAAAAACATTTGGATTAGTTGTAAAGTAGTTTGTCTAAATTGACCTTTTATATTTCTAAACAATTATGGTTTATGATGTACATTAGTTTACTGTTCTGCACGGTATGATTATATTGGTAAAACAATGTGATTGATGGTTCAAAACAAAAAACAAATCACGCATCAGACTGCTGTGTAAATGTCCATATCACGCATTTCGGAATTCCCTTTCACTTTAGTCATCAAGGACTCGTTTTTAAAGTCATAAATCAAAATTTGTGTCCTAATTGTCATGGGACTGACCAATCAATGATGCGTTGTCATGGTAGTATGACTAAAAGTTAGGACTTAGGAAGATCGCTGGTGGCTTCAACGAAAATTTGGTCAGTCTTTCAATGACATCAATCGTGGGAATTGGGTATAAATATATAATCACCTTATCTAAAGTTAACTTCAAAATAGAAACTATAATTCTGTTTAAACTCACATTACAATAATAATCCTATGTAGACATTGCTTTTTATATCAGAGGTTGAAGTTTGTTATGTTATTGGAGCGTTTATGATAACGAATTCTATAAGACTGAAGTACTTGAACGAAGACCATTTATATGGCGACGATCATGGACTACTCATCGTCCAACCCCAACCTGGGCTACATACTACAAACAACTTCAAACTATATCACATTCTAATTATTTATCCAAGTCAGTTTCTTTTTCATGAATCGTGTCATATAAATTCAATGTAAATTAAATGTGTTGCAGTCGAACCGGTTTCGAGCTACTGTTATTACAGCCATTAAAAGTCAATTTGGTTAAATTAGAACATACCTATATAACCATCCGCATTTGTTAATCCGACAGGAACAACATCATTTTATTTAGAACTAAAGAAGATTCTACGGGTTTATTTCGGAATATTTCCAGCAGGGAATAAGAAACACTGTTATTTACAGATGAGAATTGGGTATCACTTGTGCATTTACTTTGTTTGATTTATTATATTGTTATGGTGCTCCTCTTCTTTTGGAGACTTTGATTAATATGAAAACACTGAAGATGGCTGTTTGTGACTACGAGCATTTGATCTTAATTACAATTTAAACACAACCCGAAGATGTTACCGTCTCTCATCTACAGCATGTCCTATTAAATTGTAGTGTCATGACCTAGATAACAATAGTGTAGTGAGAGTGTAAATTTTGAAATTTTGAAATTCGAGTTTGTAAAAATGGTATATATTAGGGTGGAAGGCTCATATTTAGGTATTTATTCATGCTTCGAATTGTTTTCTGACGTTGAATCAGAATTTGTAAGCGAAAGTGGATTTGTTAAAACAAAGACAAAGAAAATTCCATCCGTTTTTTTTACGACACAGATTTCTTGTGTAAAAATTACAACCATGTGTAGAGGTTCAGTAAAATCTAACTCACCTCGGTAGAGATCTACCCTTGTTGTAGACAGCGATAGTGCTTTAATCCCAAGAAATTAAAAGCAAGAAAGGTACCATAATTCTAGATTTATTACACTCATATCATCTTTACACAATAAACACATTCTAGATTGTAGAGAAACTGGAATTTGTAGCAAAGAATCAAGCGATGGTAGTGAGGTTGAAAATGCATGTATTAGAAATGATACATATAGAAATAGACAAAAAATATCAAAATTTAAAGTTATTAGATTGAGAGTGAAATATCGAGTAGAAGAACCCAATACAACATATGCAAAATATAAGAAAAATAAATATAAAATCAAAAGAAAAGAGAAATAATTTCACACGTCTGATGGGGAATCTGTAGAATGAAAAGATTACATAATCCATGATGATCAAGTTTCGTTGTGGAATTGTTGAACAAATTTAGAAAAATCTCAACAGCTTGCAAAAAGTTTAAAAGCTCAGGTCCAAAAGAAATTGGGAAAATGCTCTCCGTTCAACGGTTGACAGATTATGAGACTATCCGACAACTTGTATCTCAACGATACAACCTAAAGAACGTAGTGTAACTTACAGAAGTGACTTTGTGAATATTAAACAAGGACGATGCGAATGATATTTTGACTTTGGTTATCAGGATAGACGTTTAGCAACTTTAGCATATCCTGATATTTCACACCATACATTAGAATGTACTTGATCAGTTTGTAAAAGGTTTAAACAATTTAGAAATTACTAAGAGGCCCGATGGGCCTTAACATCCATCTGAGTCAGGTTTGGTTTACATTAGTTTACTGGTTCTTGAGAAGAAGTTGAAAATGTCTAACATTTGATAAAATATTTCAGTGTTTAATTAATGTTTCATTAGGTGTTTCTGACCTTGACTGTTGACCACATGGCCTTATTACTTTGCCCAAATTATCCTTAGACAATGTTCTTTTTATCCAATCAACTGCAAGGTAAAACATCAAATAATATGTACCCCATCCACAAACCCCGATGAAAAAGGAAAGTACTCTTTGTCCAATTCAACATTATATGAGTACTTAAATCTTGAAAATTAACGATAAAGCTTAGTTGCTAATTTCCCGTTTGTGTCTATAGTAAGTAAAATGTTCAAGTATGAAGCGCGTGCGCTTGATTCTGTTGTATCTTTAATTTCTAGTTCTTCAGGATATATTGCATCGACACACACACACACACACACACACACACACACACACACACACACACACACACACACACACACACACACACACACACACACACACCACACACACACCACATATATATATATATATATATATATATATATATATATATATATATATATATATATATTATATATATATATATATATATATATATATATATATATATTAAAATATGAAATATTCTATACATTTAATCATATGTAGATTAGAGTGTCTAGATTCCAGATAACTTTATGCAAAGTAATAATTTCATTTGACAAAAGCCATTACATCATAAAATGAATTCTGGGTATGGGAGACAATTGACACATATAGTTATGCAACGCACTGAATATTGCGTAACAATTCTTACATATGCAAAGTTCTCATCTGTCTGTGATAAAGAAGGAGCCGAATATGCCAGAGTCTAGTAAGTTGTGGTCCAGGGTATATGGCCGGTTAACAGGACATGCTTACTCCTCCATGGCATGGACATCTTAACGACTTATACGTTGGTATCCCAGACTTTTATCGAAGTGTCATATAGTTTTTTTTTTTTTTTTTTCACCATTGCTTCTTCCTTCACCTTTTTTATTATTGTTGTTTCATTGTCTTTTTTATAATTTAGTTTATAATATAGCATTTCATTAGACGGCGTGTGTTTGTGTGTGGGGGGTGGTTGGGGTTAAATGATACATTACAAGTGATTTAAGGAGATGAACAGCACCTGTTTGTGTGACCCGAATGTCAAAACAGTAAACTTGAACTGATGTTGGCAATGTAAATAAACATGGTAAACGATGCGAATATGTCCCTAAAAGACAGTAATTAGATGGCAAATTCACGCGAAAAAAATAAATGAAGTCCTTCTTAATGAATAAAATAATCTAACATCCATGTTTCTGTGTCGTGTATGAAGTACAGCTGCACATTGTCTGGCATCATGTGTCCCTCTGTCTGTTTCTCTGGGTGCAGTCACATTATCACACGAATTGTCATAACGTTCTTTGCATAGATGAACATTTTGTGAAACTTACAGGAACGGTTCCTTTTTATAGGACCAGCCAAGGTCGCACTCAAGGTCATTCCTAAAAGGAACATTGTTAAAAAAATACTCAATTTCGGCATACCTCAAGGTGTTATGTAGTCGCCGTATACCAATTGCTTGTTTTATTGAATTTTATTAATAATCGTTCCAAAGAACGAGATCCTTCAAAATCACGTATCCGTATTACGCCCTGTTGATGTACCTACCACCGATATCGACTCCTTACCAAGATATTGACAGCCGTTAAGGAGAAACTTTAGCAATACTGTACAGTTGCTTAGTACAGAAGCGGTGTTAATCAGAAGTGGATACTTAAAAATTCTGAATAACGTTTAGAAAAATTGAAAGCACACAATTTTTTTTTTTTTATTAAATTCACAATATCAAAACATACGTCTTCTCTACTCCTTACACACATATCACATATAAAGAATTGAAAGAGACTTGTTAGCATCATAGACAACTGATTTTTACACTAAAGAAGGTATTCGATAATTTAAAATGCTAGTGACTGGTTATCATGAAGCTTATTTTGTCCAACACCACTTGATTCTACACACAAATACACTGAAATTGATGTAAAATGCATGCGTGAATTTGTAATAGACAATATATTTGTAATGTTCGGAGACGTGATATTTCAACAATCTGTCTGCATGCCTATGGGAACCAACTGACCTTTATTGGCCGACCTGTTCTTTTATTCATACGAACCAGATTCCTTTGAAAAACTGCTGAATCCAAAGAAGAAAACGACAGCGGTTCCTTTAGTTTGACATTTAGATATATCGACGACGATTTATCAATTAATAATGACAATCTTCATACATATGTCAATGCGAAATTAAAGATGCAACAGATTCAAGCACTCGCGTTTAATACTTAGACATTTTACTTACTATAGACACAGACGGGGGTGGGTAACTAAGCTATGGAATGTTGAGTTGCCTTTTCGTTGGAGGTTGTTGAAACGTCTAAACCAAATCTGACGATGATTCGTTCCTCACGTATTTCATTTGGACTTGACCGTAGACTCACGGCGGGTGTGACCGGTCGACAGGATATGCTTACTCCTCCATGGCACCTGATTCCACATGTTGGTTTCCAGAAGTCCGTGTTGGTCCATTTTCACCAGACCTGGACATTCTATTGATTTATACTTTGGCATCTAAGGTTTTTATATTCTGAATTTATTATTTGCAGAAACAAACTTGAAAAAAAAACAATGACTAAATTGTTTACATTGAATTCAAGATTTAAGTGTGATATAAACGTGGTATTTTGTGGGTCTCAATCTCTCGTCTTCTTTATTCACCGATTCTAATAAAAGCATTACATGCATAGATCCCTTTGATCATATTTTACGAAGGTAACCAAAATAATTTTTAGATTTTAGAAAATCAATGTTTTTATTAATGGATAGGAAAGTTGATGAAAACGAAAATCAAAATATATAAATATGCCTTACATACCTGCACATGTGTCATACTATTAATGAATTATTATCATCAAAAATAATTCATTAATCAGTTTCTTTGTTCACACCAGGGTACCATTCTATGGACGTGAGTGTTGATTTCTATTGTAAAATTATAATGTTTTTATACCTGCGTTTCTTATACATCGTTATATTATATATATTTATTGCTTTAGATATTTATTTATAATTCTTTACGAGGACAAACAATAAATAATTGTATATAAGGAAATGTAGGCCCCAGTATATAACATCTGTCCTGTATTAGTTTTATTTCAATTTTTATATCTCCCTTTTACTTTTAACACTTTCAACAGCGGTGGCTCTCTAGTAGGACCGGTGGCAATAGCAACACTGTTGGCCAGTACCAACTGCATGTTTATCACTTTTTGCGTTTGGCACTTCATATGCAGATCGAAAATCAAACTGTGCAAAGGTATAGTCATTCATGCTATAACCACTAATCTGTATATCTGTCTGACTCCCTCTCTCTCTCTCTCTCTCTCTCTCTCTCTCTCTCTCTCTCTCTCTCTCTCTCTCTCTCTCTCTCTCTCTCTCTCTCTCTCTCTCTCTCTCTCTCTCTCTCTCTCTCTCTCTCTCTCTCTCTCTCTCTCTCTCTCTATATATATATATATATATATATAATCATGAACAGATGCCCATAGCTAATCAGAAAATATTAGGACAGTATGACGCAATATAAAACAGTCAATTGCATTACTTCATTCATCATTCCATAATATATAGCGATCATTATACGTTATTTGATCCTGAGAGCGTCAAGTTTGATCTGATGATTTGCCCCTGTTATCGAGACGTGATCCGGTTCTTAGTATCAAGTTACTGTTATAATGATGAATTCCTAATATACCTATCCATAATAAACAAATCAATTAGATACCGATGTGTCACACAGTAAAATACGGATTTGTTTACATTGAGCTTAGTGACTTGCACTTGCTATGGGGAAGCAGGTCACGCAAGAAAATATCAAATGTATAAATATGGAGTTTGCTTATTAATCAAGGCAACTTACCGTGAAAAAGTAGTCCTTCTTTTTACTACGTCATCAGTGTTAGAGAAGGGGGGTATGGATTAAAAAAACTACAGTATGGTGATCCATAAACGCAGATCACACTCTGTGAAATCAACTGTATCAAACTTGGAATATTGATAGGTAAATGATAAAGTTGTTTTATTTGATTGGAAAATATTTCATCTAAAAGGTAATCACTGAAGTAAACAGCTAAAGTGTGCACACTAAAAATAAAGAAAATACATAGCAAACCCTTATGTAAGTCATATAATGGATTTGTTTGGCCGTAATTAGGCTTCTAATTTTAGGTCTACTCTATAACTTTCCTCTATTTTATGATATTATACTTTATATTTTATCTCGGTTCGTGTCATTATTCCTTTTAAAATTATTATCCTCTCGTTTCTAGACCAGTATGGAGTGCCGAGAAGTAACGTCGACAAAAACCCGGATTCTACACCAACAGAACCAGGTGTGTATCACATTGAAGCACAAAAAATGCAATTCAGTCTTATAAGTTTGTGACCGAGCGACGACTAATTGGTTAAGGATGTTTTTCATATTGTTCATATTGGGCAGATTACCATTTTCGATGTTTTCCCTTATTTTGATCTCTTGAATTCCATATGTATATTAGTTCATGTCTATAACTCACTTCCATCAATTTGAATACTTAGGGTATTATCTAAGTTTGGACAATTTGGTCTCTCTATATAAGACGTCCAAAATTAAACCAATCAAACTATGTACATATTCGAAGACCGGGAAATGGAGATCGGTTTCTAACATTAACCCGGAACATTTCAAATGTTAACATTCATCGTTTTTGTTCAAAATAAATCTTTGACAGGCCGGTTATACAAAAACTTAAGGTTTATATATCCATAGTTACCAAGAACAACGGCAGTATAGCTTTAGGTCGAAATGTATTGATTCAGGTAAAATGTTTACAGTAAATCACAAGCGGATTACAGTCCGTACAGTAAAACTTATGCAGTATAAGTTGATGGTTCATTGATTTTGTCAGCGAATAGGCTGCACAATCAACATATCGAAGCAATATGCGCCCACTGCAGTTGAAAATATATGTTAACGTCAGCAACAAAATCCATTAGGAATAATACAATTTTCACCTCACTTTGTGTAAGTACATATTAGAGTATTCTCAATTGATTTCTGTGTATTTACCTTTCCTAGTCGCATTTACCGAACTCGGTGGTTTTCCGTGGGGCATTTATGGCCGGTGTGACTGCTGTCAGGGGGCTTTGTCTCCTCCCGGACGCCTGGTCCCATCACGTTTGAGACTGTTCTTTTGTCTATAAGTTATGTTTACAATGATTTAAAGGCGGTTGCGGCTGAATTTTCTATCCTTTCTGACCGGACGGGGTTTTATGTGCATTTAACATGAAAATAGTATAATAGAATTGTAACTTTATGAATCTCTAGGATATAAACTACAAACATGACAATCATTTGAATACATTTTATGTTGTTTTAGTTTCTTGAGAGGCTTTTAAATTTTGGCATACATCGTGCCGATCTCAGATTGACCTGTACGCTGACCAGAATTGTCCTGGTGGTGTTTATTTGCATTTAAAAGTAAATTAACATGGGGAACTTGTGTTTTTACGAAACTTAAGGTTATAACACACACATATAACCAATACATGTTTGTATTTGTATAGTATAGTATCTTTTTTGGCTTTGTAAAATCGGCATGCAGCGTGCAGATCGCAAGTTGAGCTGAACGTTGACAAGGGCATGTTTTATTTGCATTTAAATGGAAAACGAGAAATAAAGTTTCAATTTTATGACATTTCACGGTAACAACTGCTCATATGACCAAATATTTGAACACATTTTCTATTTTTTAGTATCTTGAAAGGATTTTTTTTAAAATCGGCATGCTTCGTGCAGAGTCGTACCGGTTCTCCAGAGTATCGACTCCATAGTATCATTTTGGTCATTTCATACAACATATTATCCAAAGCTGTTTGGACTAATGAACATAAAGAAACGAGTAAACGCCATTCCTCAAGGTCACATTTACCAAAAATGGCATTGATGCTTTGAACATAAGCAATATTTCAAACCAAACACCAACCCAATGTAACATCCCTCGATACTTCCAACACACAGATTCACTATGTGATTCCTATAGATACGCGCGTTCAGTTGCCTCTAAATTGTTCAATTACCAAACTAGTCTGTAGCAATTCAACTTTCGCAGTTTTCCCCAGACCCCCAAGGCTGTGTCTGCTATACATCTAAGTTCATGTACACTCCATGTGACAGGTGGTATCCACATTGTACGTAACAGAAAACTGAGGGATATTTTATGCAAAAACCCAAAATGTATGGAACCTGTCTCATTTACATGGCGCCACAATTTTGAAATTGTCATGAACGCATGTAATGTTCTTAAAGGAAGAATCAGCCTATTTAAACATTTTATCGACACCAAACACAATTTAATTTGTGTGACCCTGACGTGTTATAATACATTCCCGTCTCCACGATAACTTTATCATCGTTTCTTCTGACAAAGCATTTAATAACTTCACATTTGTCTGTGGGCGATACTATTTCAGCATTCTAAAAGAGAAAATTAAATTCAACACACTACCTAACACCAACATACAGTCACCGATTTCTCTACCGCTGAAATATTAGATAATCAGAAACCCTTAGAAAAAAACTAGCAGAATCCTTGAATTGACATTTACATATATCGACGACGTTTTGTCAATTTGCAATGACGATGTTTATACATGTACATATCCCAGCGAACAATAAATTAAAGATACCACAGAATCAAACTCACATGCTTCATATTTAGATATTTCTTTTTTACTATAGACATAGGCGGGAAATTGGCAACTAAGCTATACGCAACGATGTCGGCGTTCACATCGTAAATGTTTCATATTTAAGTAATAATATCTCACAGTCACCCCGTATGGAGTTTATATTTCACAAATGATCCGATATGCCAGGACGTGTTCAAGGTATGAACATTTCATGAACTCCTCCATGGCACCTGATCCCACCTCTTGGTTTCCAGAGGTCCGTGTTTGTCCATTTTTTATCGGATTTGTATTTATGTCCTGGACATTCTATGGATTTACACTTTGGTATCTGAGGTTTTTATATTCATATACATCTGTCAACAAGTCATTGACAAATTATTGACATAGGGTAAGCGAAAACAATGTTTGATGTCAACGTCCCGCAAATTTTACAGTGGTAATAATAGTTTTGCGATAAATCTGCTTCGCTAAGTGAAATGTTGAGTTGCCTTTTCGTTGGCGGTTGTTGACAGGTCTATAATAATTGTGACGAATACTCACGGCGTTCGGGACCAGTCGACAAGGGATGTTTACTCCTCCATTGCACCTGATCCCATCTCCTGGTTTCCAGAGGTCTGTGTTTATCCATTGTTACCAGGGTTGGATTTATACCCTGGACACCCTGCAGCTTTATACTTTGGTATCAGTTATTTTTTTCTATATTCTCAATTCGTTTGAAATACCGACAAGTGACGCGACAGTATATTAGCCATACATTTATTGCATTACCAAGACGCACAGAAACCCCTATAAACACCGATTCATATCGGGGTCATAAAGTGCTCCACCTGTCTTTTTCCTACTATTAAGCAAATTCTTTAGAAGTACTGTACAGCGGCCTTCTGTAGAAGCGGAGGTTTGGATACTTAAGAATTCAAAAGAATTGTTGGGACATCTAAAGTCTCCAAATTTGTTTTTGATTTATCGACATTTACACAACAACTTCTCAAAAAGAAAATTGACATCTATAATACAAAACTTCTTTGTATACAAATATTTAAATCTTAAATATAACAATTAAATTTTAGTTTGTGAAAGAGCATTCTGATTCCAATAACAAGTGCACTAAAGACGATATTATCAAGATGCGGTGTTTTCTAGTAGACAGTATCTCAGTTTTTGCAGGAAAAGTTTTCCAACAAATTGTCGGGATTCAAATGGATACAGTTGTATTCATATGTAGCGGGGTTTATACAGTCTCTTCGCTCCAAAGGAAATAAACAGCATTTCGGTTCAATTTTACTTACAGGTATAGGGACTCCGTCCTGTCCATACATTATTCAAAATACCATTATTATCTCTGCCAGATGTGTCCTGTTGAACTTGAGATCAATGAGATGACAGAGAGCAACACATCTGGGGGTCGTTTTACAAAAAGTCTTAAGTCCTTAATCTTAAGCATTAGTCCTTATTGCAAGGGACTTACCAAATAATTGCCATGGTAAGTAAGGCTAAACGTTAGGATTACGAACTGTCGACCTTTCGTAAAACGGATTCCTCTTCTTACCTTAGATTTACACCTGTCAATTGGAAAGTATGGTCACACATTGCTTTGTAACAAACGCAATGCTTTCAATTTCCATATCACAATATCCCGTGTCTAAGTAGTAATATTCCATCTATGGCGTTTTTATTTCACTACTTATGCAATATGCCAGGGCGTGCTCTTCTCTGAGAGCGAAACGACTCGCAAAGAAATTACGTACACAAGGTTACCTTATGAACGCATGAAATCGTCTCTTTAAGAAGTGTTATGGTTGATACAGGGATCTTGTTAAACAATATGGAACCCGTCTCAGGAATATTAGATGGTATTATGGAGCATCACAATTGACGGTGACATCCATTCGCCAACCATATATAAAGGTGACTGATAACAATTTCACCGAGCTTGACTTTTTTTTATTGAGTTTGAGAGTTTTCCTGTAACATTTGCGACCGGTGGGCATGTTAAATGAGGGCACTGACTCCTACTGGACGCCTGGCCCTATCCCATTGTGATTCGCAATTGTTTTCATGTTGAGACCATTTGCGCATCTTATTAAATGCATTCTAATGGACTTGAGTTTCAATTACCAATGGGTACTTCTTCGTGTTTACTTCTAGTCGACAAGCAGAGAGTGAAGATAATGGAAATAGAAGAGGCGATAATTAGATGTGTGTTTCAGAGCAGCATTTTGAATAGTGCTTTTGTTATAAGTTATAAGTTAATACGCACCCAAACTACCGGGAATTGCAAATATATGTGAAAGCGATAAACAAAATGTCTTGTCAAGATAATGTTCATATTGCACGAAAATACTTTCATATTGGTATTGCCGAATTCCAGAAGAAATGCAATAGTCGCAGAAACAAAGTTTGTACACTGTTAGTATTTCAAAAGTCTGCTTCAAGAAGAAGAACATTAACACCGTTTCTTTAGATAAAATGACTGGCACTCTAAATTGAAAAAAAATGCAGTAGCTGTATGTATTATGTTATGATTGGCAAGCGGGTGAGATTTCTTGTAAAGACTTAAATACCAAAGCCAATGGCTATCGTTTGTATTAAATACTTGCACATATCAAACTCATATGCAGTTTACCATATATACTTCTATGACTGTTTACATAACATTTGCATACAGTGTTGAATGAAATGCCTTGTAGGTAACTAAGTGTATTATCTTATATCAAAGCTATTAAACTATCATTCATGTTGTGATATTACACTTTATATTTTATCTCGGTTATTATCATGATACTTTTAAATTATTATTCTCTTTCTTCTAGAGTATGCTGATACTGAGGAAGAATTGTATCAAATGGTGGAAGATAGAGCCGGCGAGAACGTGCCCATTCATTTACCAAATTCAGGTATGTGTTACAACGCAACACTTCAAATAGAACGTCGGTTTTTATTATGTTGATGGTAAAAACAAACAATCTCAGATACCAAACTAATAATCAATAGAATGCCCAAGATATAGATACAAATCTGGTAAAAATAGACAAACGCGGTGGGAGGAGTAAGCATTCAATGTCGACCGGTCACACCCGCCGGGAGTCCACAGTCAAAGTCCAATGGAATACGTGAGGAGTGAACCCTCGTCACAATTGGTACAGACGTCTCAACAACCGCCAACGAAAAGGCAACTCTACATTTCACTCAGTGAAACAGAGTAATCACAAACAAGATTATTATGACGACCGTAAAATCTGATGAGCTTGGAAATTAAACGCGGTTTTCGATATTCCTTTGTCAACAATTTGTCAGTGAGTAGTTTACCTGTGTATATGATATATCCATATTTTTCTACACGCCATGGATTATTGGATCATTTGTGAAATAATATAAACTCCATTATGCAGGTGACTAGGGATAATATGAAAATATGAAATGTCATTATTAATTGACAAAACGCCGTCGATATATCTAAAATTCAAATTAAAGTAAACCCGCTAACTTTTTCTTCTTTTGATTCAGCAGTTTCTGAATGAAGTATGCTTTGTATGAATACAGGAACAGATCGGCCAATAAGGGCCACGATTGTTTCCCATAGGGATGCCGACAGTTTGTTGACAGACCACGTCTCCGGACATTACAAATATATTTTCTATTAGAAATTCCAGCATGTGTTTTTATATCAACTTCAGTGTATTTATGTGTATAATCAGGGTGAGGTTGGACAAAATAAGTATCCTGGTAGCCCATCACTAGATCTTTAATTTTTTCGGGTACCACCTGTAGTGAAAAAAAAAACAGTTGTCTATGATGCTTAAGAAGTATTTCTTTATGTTGATTTATTGTGTAAAGAGTAGAGAAGTCATTTGTTTGGATAATGTGAATTTGAGAAAAAAATGTGCCGTCAAATTTTCTTAAATCTGTTTAGAATTATTTAGTATACACATCTGATTTACACCGCTTCTGGAATAAACAACTTTGCAGTATTGTTAAAGTTTCTCATTAACATCTGTCAATATCTTAGTAAGGAGTAAAGATAAAGGTTTGGTATAATATTTGCTGGATCATGCTATGTATGTTTGTTTATATGGGGTTTTATGAAGTTATCCAATATAAATATGGTCGCTCAAAATCGGTGTCCCTTGTAGGTACATCAATTGACGCATGGTTTTGAGGGATGTCGTCCCTTGAAAGTGAGCTACATGTGTGAGGCTTTGTCTGCTGCTACCAGTGCATATTGGTCATGTAATCTATCCAGTTCAGTTACTACCTCTGAATCACTAAATACAAAGGGATAACGTGTTTTCATATATCAGTTATGTCAGTGCGATGGCTCTCAAATCACAAAGCCAAAGCAATACACACTCCATCTACCGAAATTGCAAATATGTGTATTCGTCATCAACAAATTTCCATCAACATGATTAAAGTTTCCAGATCACAATTAATAGAAGATATTAGATTTCTGAATTCCACAAGAAATATCAATTCGCAGATTGAAATTGCCTGAGGAAAATGCTAGTCATTGGGTCAGTGACTTTTAAACTTGATTTTCTTTTGAATTAGTAACAGCCTCGTGCACTTAGGATACAATGTGATGGACACTGAAAGATATTTTGACATTTACACAAGATAAACTGCGTTCATGTTTTTATTTTCCCAATTAGAGTTTATCGATATCAAGACTTGATGGGTATAGTTGTAATGATTGTCAACCAAATTCGTCGCACAATTAATCTTTTAGGAATAAGTTTCTAAATGTTTCTACATTTGAAAAGAAAAAAATCTGTTTATTTCCCACCTTACACTGAAGATTTTATTTTCAATTTATTCCTAAGCGGTGTACTTTCTGGTTTTGTAAACGTAACCAGGTATCGACCTCTAGAAATGGAAATGCCCTTTCTTTAAATAAAACAACTGATACCCTACACGCTGTCCGCTAGTATGTACTCAGATTTGAATCAACAACCAATTTATACACATACGTACATCAAAAACCGAAGTACATTTTCGTCTGCAAAACGAAAAAGTGACAACTCAAGTAAACGTATAAAGAGTAAAGAGCTGAATAGAACACTAACTTATGCAACCGTGATCAATACTCCATGAACAAAAACTAATAATACAAAATGCTAAGTTGACATTTATACTTGAAAACTACAGTGAAGCAAATAAGTACCGAGTACAAATTATGTCCCTATGTTTATACACACACACACACACACATATATAAATATATATATATATATATATATATTATATATATATATATATATATATATATATATATATTATATATATTATATATATAAACTTAAACGTAGTCGTAACTTATATTTACGTGTGATCAATGTCAGTTTCACTGATGGTCGTTACTCTGCTCGTAAACTTACACTTACACTTATTGAGTTTCAATTACCAATGGGTACTCCTTCGTGTTTACTTCTAGTCGACAAGCAGAGAGTGAAGATAATGGAAATAGAAGAGGCGATAATTAGATGTGTGTTTCAGAGCAGCATTTTGAATAGTGCTTTTGTTATAAGTTATAAGTTAATACGCACCCAAACTACCGGGAATTGCAAATATATGTGAAAGAGATAAACAAAATGTCTTGTCAAGATAATGTTCATATTACACGAAAATACTTCATATTGGTATTGCCGAATTTCAGAAGAAATGCAAAGTCGCAGAAACAATGTTTGTACACTGTTAGTATTTAAAAGTCTGCTTCAAGAAGAAGAACATTAACACCGTTTCTTTAGATAAAATGACTGGCACTCTAAATTGAAAAAAAAATGCAGTAACTGTATGTATTATGTTATGATTGGCCAGCGGGTGAGATTTCTTGTAAAGACTTAAATACCAAAGCCAATGGCTATCGTTTGTATTAAATACTTGCACATATCAAACTCATATGCAGTTTACCATATATACTTCTATGACTGTTTACATAAAATTTGCATACAGTGTTGAATGAAATGCCTTGTAGGTAACTAAGTGTATTATCTTATATCAAAGCTATTAAACTATCATTCATGTTGTGATATCACACTTTATATTTTATCTCGGTTATTATCATGATACTTTTAAATTATTATTCTCTTTCTTCTAGAGTATGCTGATACTGAGGAAGAATTGTATCAAGTGGTGGAAGTTAGAGCCGGCGAGAACGTGCCCATTCATTTACCAAATTCAGGTATGTGTTACAACGCAACACTTCAAATAGAACGTCGGTTTTTATTATGTTGATGGTAAATACAAACAATCTCAGATACCAAACTAATAATCAATAGAATGCCCAAGATATAGATACAAATCTGGTAAAAATAGACAAACGCGGTGGGAGGAGTAAGCATTCAATGTCGACCGGTCACACCCGCCGGGAGTCCACAGTCAAAGTCCAATGGAATACGTGAGGAGTGAACCCTCGTCACAATTGGTACAGACGTCTCAACAACCGCCAACGAAAAGGCAACTCTACATTTCACTCAGTGAAACAGAGTAATCACAAACAAGACTATTATGACGACCGTAAAATCTGATGAGCTTGGAAATTAAACGCGGTTTTCGATATCCTTGTGTCAACAATTTGTCAGTGAGTAGTTTACCTGTGTATATGATATATCCATATTTTCTACACGCCATGGATTATTGGATCATTTGTGAAATATAAACTCCATATGCAGGTGACTAGGGATAACATGAAAATATGAAATGTTATTATTAATTGACAAAACGCCGTCGATATATCTAAATGTCAAATTAAAGTAAACCGCTAACTTTTTCTTCTTTTGATTCAGCAGTTTCTGAATGAAGTATGCTTTGTATGAATACAGGAACAGATCGGCCAATAAAGGGCCACGATTGTTTCCCATAGGAATGCCGACAGTTTGTTGACAGACCACGTCTCCGGACATTACAAATATATTTTCTATTAGAAATTCCAGCATGTGTTTTTATATCAACTTCAGTGTATTTATGTGTATAATCAGGGTGAGGTTGGACAAAATAAGTATCCTGGTAGCCCATCACTAGATATTTAATTTTTTCGGGTACCACCTTTAGTGAAAAAAAAAACAGTTGTCTATGATGCTTAAGAAGTATTTCTTTATGTTGATTTATTGTGTAAAGAGTAGAGAAGTCATTTGTTTGGATAATGTGAATTTGAGAAAAAAATGTGCCGCCAAATTTTCTTAAATCTGTTTAGAATTATTTAGTATACACATCTGATTTACACCGCTTCTGGAATAAACAACTTTGCAGTATTGTTAAAGTTTCTCATTAACATCTGTCAATATCTTAGTAAGGAGTAAAGATAAAGGTTTGGTAGAATATTTGCTGGATCATGCTATGTATGTTTGTTTATATGGGGTTTTATGAAGTTATCCAATATAAATATGGTCGCTCAAAATCGGTGTCCCTTGTAGGTACATCAATTGACGCATGGTTTTGAGGGATGTCGTCCCTTGAAAGTGAGCTACATGTGTGAGGCTTTGTCTGCTGCTACCAGTGCATATTGGTCATGTAATCTATCCAGTTCAGTTACTACCTCTGAATCACTAAATACAGAGGGATAACGTGTTTTCATATATCAGTTATGTCAGTGCGATGGCTCTCAAATCACAAAGCCAAAGCAATACACACTCTATCTACCGAAATTGCAAATATGTGTATTCGTCATCAACAAATTTCCATCAACATGATTAAAGTTTCCAGATCACAATTAATAGAAGATATTAGATTTCTGAATTCCACAAGAAATATCAATTCGCAGATTGAAATTGCCTGAGGAAAATGCTAGTCATTGGGTCAGTGACTTTTAAACTTGATTTTCTTTTGAATTAGTAACAGCCTCGTGCACTTAGGATACAATGTGATGGACACTGAAAGATATTTTGACATTTACACAAGATAAACTGCGTTCATGTTTTTTATTTTCCCAATTAGAGTTTATCGATTTCAAGACTTGGTGGGTATAGTTGTAATGATTGTCAACCAAATTCGTCGCAAAATTAATCTTTTAGGAATAAGTTTCTAAATGTTTCTACATTTGAAAAGAAAAAAATCTGTTTATTTCCCACCTTACACTGAAGATTTTATTTTCAATTTATTCCTAAGCGGTGTACTTTCTGGTTTTGTAAACGTAACCAGGTATCGACCTCTAGAAATGGAAATGCCCTGTCTTTAAATAAAACAACTGATACCCTACACGCTGTCCGCTAGTATGTACTCAGATTGAATCAACAACCAATTTATACACATACGTACATCAAAAACCGAAGTACATTTTCGTGCAAAACGAAAAAGTGACAACTCAAGTAAACGTAAAGAGTAAAGAGCTGAATAGACACTAACTTATGCAACCGTGACCAATACTCCATGAACAAAAACTAATAATACAAAATGCAAAGTTGACATTTATACTTGAAAACTACAGTGAAACAAATCAGTACCGAGTACAAATTATGTCCCTATGTTTATACACACACATATATATATATATATATATATAAACTTAAACGTAGTCGTAACTTATATTTACGTGTGAGCAATGTCAGTTTCACTGATGGTCGTTACTCTGCTCGTAAACTTACACTTACACCTAAACCTGCACGTAGCTACGGTTGACAGTGTTGTAGGAACGCTTCCGTGGAAAGATTATGGAATACATGGCACCAACATCTGACATGTGCGTTATTAGTTTTCATATTGTCGAGTGCCGTCTGAATAGGATAACGTAAAATATAAAAGCGAAAGAATGACTGACATATAGCTCCATCCAAGGAAAAAACAATAAACAAAGTAAACACGGAAACAAAATTGGAAATTTTGGCTGATGCTTGCCAAGTATTAAAACGGAATAATAGATACACATCTAATATAGTGATCTACTATCTTAACAGCAGTCGAAAAGATAGTAAATGCTAGAGTTTGGAAAATTACAAACAAGACGATGTAATTATGACAATCCGTAGCGGAGGTTCATACACACAGGAAACACAAATGTCCCAATATTATTTCTAAAGATGCATGATAATTGATTATTGTTTGCACTGCATTAATAGTAAGCCTACTGGCACATAAAGAATTTGGGAAAAAATTGACTATTGTCTTTGATTTGATTTCATTTGTTCACTCAGAATAACCTATAACCCACCATTCTCCGCTAAGTATAAAAATGGGGACGTCCAAAACGTCCTGCATTCCCCCCTGAAGTAGGTCTACGTCAATTTAATATTTACCGCGAATGTGTTATGATACTTAAAAAATCTAGATCCACAAGAGCAATTTAGGATCCTAATAAGAACAAACAATTTTCAAAGATTTTTAAATCGTTAAAAGTTCAGGATAATGTCCAATTCTTTACACACAATGAACCGGTAACAATTCCACATGTATGGCCTATTCTTCAGCAAAAACAAACAAAACAAAACAAAAAACACGTCACTGGATCAGTACCTGAAAATGTACGAATGCTAAAAATCGAGTAATGTTTTAATCGTGACATAATTTTTTTCTCTATTTTTGGTAGAATCCGCGGTAAACAAATATGTGAGATCATGATACATAAGAAGGTGCTGTTTTATAATGTCAATCGTTGCATCGTATCCCGAGGTTTGTAGATATGTGTACGACAGGATGTTTGTATTGTGCACCGTAATGTTAGTAATAAAGGAACTCACACTTTTTCATGCAGAATGAAATAATTTTAAATAGCGATCGTTTGTCTATTTACTTTTTATTTCAAATGCACGGAGTCAAGGTCTGAAGCTCTTAGTTTCGAAACACTCAATGGTGCACATTTTGTGTGTATGTGTGTGCGTGTGTGTGCGTGTGTGTGTGTGTGTGTGTGTGTGTGTGTGTGTGTGTGTGTGTGTGTGTGTGTGTGTGTGTGTGTGTGTTTGTGTGTGTGTGTTTTCACAATGTCACACCTGAAAAAGGGACAAGTCGTCCCGAAAATCTGACTCTTTTTGTCCCTGTCGTTAGTCATTTTAGTTATATATGTTGTCACTGCTGGTGGACCGTTTGAGTCCCCGAGGCTCTACATAAAAGTAGTACCTGGTATTTCGGTACCAGCTGTTCATCTTACACTAAAGTAATATTTGGCACTGTTAACACCATTTAAATTCGAAAAAAAAATTAAAGCTAAGATTTAGGCTATACTTTTAGAGATATAAATTGGCCTTGTATGATACCACTTTTATATTAGAAAATACACATACTTTTCAAATTGGAGCTCAACTGATGAAGTGTAATTGACAGAGATGATGTCGTCTTGAGCATTTTAACGTTGGTATAATGTTTATAATAATTATATTACTTATACTTATACTTATATTATCAACTAGCATTTCGACTCGTTGGCAAAAAATGTCATTTATCCATGGTGTAGGTAAACATAGTTTATGACAGGATGGATATTAATGTTTGATAAACATCGTTCCGAAGCCCAAGTAATCAGGTTTATATGTCCACAGTAAGTTATAAATATGACGTCAGATACTACGAAGATTATAGACTTGACATTGGCAACACATCAAAATGAGTAAATTTCGTCAACCCCGTTTTACCGAGAAAGGTGATTGTATAGGAGGGAGAACTATGATATATTTAGTGAAACTTCGATTGAGTCCACCACGTATTTCTTATGTAATATCATAGACCGTCATTCAAAAGAACACTTCGTTATTAGACCAGGTTGTGTCCGTGATTACAATTGTGAGGTTCCAATGTATCCCTCCACATTACCGTTTAGTACCTTTTATTCACGGGAATTTCGTTGCATTCGTGGCCAATGGGAATTCCGCGAATTTGAATACCCGTGAATAAAATTCCTTACATTTATGAATTATCAGAAAGACATTACGCGAAATGTGATATCCATGAATAAATTCCGTTCAGAAAAAAAAGCGAAGCTTTCTCCCTGTGAAAATAAACAACTCTAAAGTACATTTAGGATTCCTATATAATTTGTAATAAACTTATCATTGTAATTCGAAACTGATCATTGCAATTCGGTCCATGTGTTTATTGTTATGTTTTGTCATGTATCTCAATTTCTTTAAAATAATTGTTTTTACAGCTATGCCAGTTTCAATAGGTTGTAAGCAGGAACGATGCCAACGTGTCCCTATGTCCATAAAAAATAACGGTTTCTTGAAAAATATCAGCTTTTGTATATATGTGTTAATATATATTTCAGATAAAGACATGGAAGAAACGGAACGAAAATCTGTCGATTCGACTGCCTCTGAGAATCCTCTGGTAGACAAAACAAATGAGAAAACGTAAATTTATAAACGTTTATTCAATGAAATGCAATTGTGCTGCAATATATCTCATTCGGAACAATTTGTGTATGTTTATAATCACATATTATGTAGATCGTTCAGATATAAAGGTAAAAAGTTGTAGCATTCTGTTTATATACGATGTAATATTATTCTGTAAAAACAATTATTTCCCACGTTTACAAGCTTTGTAGTTTGAGTTTATCACATAGCAGTGCATTTACTTTTTACCACCATATCTCATGTAAGTCAAATGTGGGTTGTTAATTAGTACACTGTGTGGTAAGTAGGAAACTAAATATCATAAGTATCTTATTTTGTATTATCGTAATTAGAGTGTTATGCACATTACTAATTAACAAGTATTACATTTAGACTATATTTTCAGAAGTGGTAACATAAGGGAATGAAAGAATTATGTGATCGGCGTTGTCATAAAAGCACCCAGTGTGAGAGTGGAAATAGAGATACATATAGTTAGATAGGAGAGAGAGGCTCCGGAGCGACACATACAGCATTCAGCATGTCAGGCTGTTTGAACTGTAATAATAAAATTGTTTAACTGCTTTATAAACTGACAGATACGACGAAGTACTAATACCGTTACAACGATGTAATTACATAAACTGGTGAAACCAGAGACGTGAATGTATAAAAAGTTTTGATTGCAATTTATATTCATTTGTTCCCCTTTTTTATGTTGAATCATAGACAAATGTAAAAGCCAGAAGTGGAACGTCGGAGGCTGTAGAAACGGGATAAGTATTAACAACTACATTTAGTTGGTAAAATTTAGGGAGTGTTTCTGTTGCGTGATTAGTCAAAGTAGGTACTAAATTAATTAATTTATAGTAAATGCAAGATTTAGTTAAATACATAGGAATGATTATGCAAATTATTATACAAGTTTTATTAAATGACAAGGTACATGTTTCAACACTAGGAACTCATAATATCTTGTATGATGTAATAGTAATACATCGGATGTACATGGTTAATTATATTTGTCAGTTATGAATTTTAGATAATCATTTATAAGACATACCTAATTAAACAGCTTCTTACATAACTTCAAAAACGGAAACTAATCCATGAAATATAACTATATTTAATAAAGTAAGTTTACATAATCTAGCTGGGAAGAACCAATGACTTTAATTGTATTACTATTACATGCATGGTTATGAAATAGAATATATAGAAATGCATTTTTATTGTATGGACAGCGAATGTATAAAAGACCCAACTTAGAAACAAATGTGAACGGAAAGTGTGGATGTCGTAGCAAGAGGGCTTTTGGCCTCGACACGAAACGGAGTGATAAAATCTGAAGAATGTCGCTTGAACAATGGTGACGTCATGTATATAATGTATATACTGTACATACATGTAGGAATTTGACGGTATTAAACTTGTATAGACTTATCCGGATTGTGTTGGTTTTCAATTGGACTCAAGGTAACAACCATGTCAAACAACAAACGATGTGCAAGTGCAACAACTACAAAAACAGAAAAGCACAAATAGTGCTAACATTACTACAGAATGTCAACATGTCGATATAATGTGATGATTCTTGAAACTTGTTGATATATATGTGACCAGTGGAATCATAAATACCACTTTTGTAGACATACCGTTATATTTGTTCACATTATGTCGATATAATCAATATCAAGATGTTGACATGTTGAGGAAAATATGAGGTTATGTCGAAATAATTCATGTAAATGTGTCGTCAAAATTATATGGTTTTGGCAATAATTATTACACCATGTCGACATAACTAGCTTGATGCCATCGTAATTACCAATGTTTTCGTTTATTGGCTTATTGTTGCTACAATAACTGTATATGTTGCCTAAGTAAGTGCACGTATGTATATGCCGTGTCTTGAGACCTCGAGATGTTAGATTAGAGGATAGATTACATGACCTATATGTACTCGTCTCAACAGACAAAGCCTCAACTAATACCGTTTTTATTTGCAAAGCACATTACTATAATTCTTTATTAGAAGAGCTAGGATTTAATACGGATTCTGGTAATCCTACATAGACACATGGCTCACTTTCAAAGGGTGAGATCCTTTAAAATCAAGTGTCCGCATTACGCTCTTATGATGTACCTACAACCGATACTGATTTTGAGGTACCATATATATTGGATACCTAAACTTCATAAAACCCCATATAAGCAGAGGTGCATAGCAGGATCCAACAAATGTTCTACCAAAACTTTATCTTTACTGATCACGAAAATGTTAACAGCCGTTAAGGAGAAACTTCAGCAATACTGTACGGTTGCTTATTCCAGAAGCGGCAGTATCAAAACATACGACTTCGCTACTCTTTATACAACTATTCCACATTAACACAATTAAAAGAAAGACTCTTTAGTATCAAAGAAAACTGTATTTTCACTGGTGATCCCTGAAAAAAGAAATATCTAGTGAATTGTTATCATGGTACTTATTTTGTCAAATTCACTCTTATTCTACAAAATAAATAAACTGTCTGTATCCCTATGTAAACCAATTTTGTCCCCTATTGGCCGACCTATTCCTTAATTCATACGAAAGAGACTGCATTCAGAAACTGTTGAATCAAAAGAAGAAAACTCTAGCATGTCCTTTAATTTCATATTTAAATATATCGACGACGTATAGTCTGTTAATAATGACAATTTTCATACATATGCCATTGCGAACTAGAATTCAAAGATACCACGGAATCAAGCATACTCGCTTCATATTTAGACATTTTACTTACTATAGAACAGACGAGAAATTGGCAACTAAGCTATGCGACAAACGCGACGATTTCGACTTTCCCACCGTACATTTCCCACATCTAATTAGTAATATCCCACAGTCACCCGCTTATGGACTTTATATTTCACAATTGATCCGATATGCCACGGAGTGTTCAATATATGAACATTATATATACAGATGTCAACTACTTACTGACAAATTATTGACAGAGGGATATCGAAAAACGCGTTTGATGTTATCGTTGCGCATTTTTTTTCGGTTGGTATAATAGTCTTGTTTGCGATTCCTCTAGTTCACGGAGTGAAATGTTGAATGGTATTTTCGTGGAAAATTGTTGAGACGTCTGTACCAATTGCGACGAGGATTCGTTCCTTGTGTATTTTATTCGGGCTTGACTGCACCTCACAGCAGGTGTGACCGGTCGACAGGAGATGTTTACTCCTTCATGGCACCTGGTCCCACCGTCTGGTTTCCAGAGGTCCGTGTTTGTCCATTTGTTCCGAATTTGTATATGTGTCCTGGACATCCTAAAGGTTCATACTTGGGTATCTGAGATGTCTTATATCAGAGAGAAGACTAAAATAAGAAGAATTAAATAATATATGTTTTACCTGTTATCGTTTCAGTCAGATTACTACTGTTCCGATTAATGTCCACAGTAGTTACTACATTGTTGCAATGAATTTTGGCATTTCATACAAATAACTTCAATAATTATATCGATACTCAGTCATTTACAACATCACGGTGTCAAGCAATGCTTGTTATTTAAATAATGTAAAATTATATTGTACAATTTTGTATTGAGATGAGACTGCCCAGATTTTTGGCCTAAATAATTATTTATATTTAAAAAAAAACATTGTGTCTTTTATTAAAAAAAAATACATTTTAAATTTAATTTAAAAAAAAAAGAATTGATGGTATTAATGGATAGAAATGTTTTTAAGTTTTATGTCAAAACCATATACAGAAATTGATTAACTTGGTAGTTAAGGAAAAGATGACATAAAATTGTGATTTTATATGTAACCAGAAGTCCTTTGTCGTAAATGGAACGTATGTCGATTTGATACTTGTAATACACTGCATCTAAGGATTATTGTTATTTTTTTTTCGACACAAGGTTAGTATTTGTTTATGACATAAACATACAAACATGCATATCAATGTCATGGTTTAAATTACCAATGCCACGTGCCTATGTATATGGATGTATTGACAGATATTTATCATGTAAATGAAACACAAAACTGGGTGAATAGTACTTGCATGTTAAATTTAGCTTACTCAGAATTATCACATGATATAATTAACTGGAAATCCATTATCCAATAATTCTAAAACCTAAATTTAACATGCGAGTACTATTCATCCGGCTTTGTGTTTCGTTTACACAATAAATGTACACTGTTCGTTTTTTTGCATTCGCAAATTTAAACGTCGACTCCTTAAGCTTGTATCAGTGAATCTATTTGACATTCAATAATTGTTTTCCTTAGAGACTATGCGGATCTGAGACATAATATTTAAATTTATTGTTTACGTTTAGCTACACTCCCGATGTTAGAATGTCCAGTATTTGTAATGTGAGCAGGGGTTAGTAATTTCTTGAGATTTTTAGGTTGTCGTTTAACTTTTATAAGTTTTGTTTCATTTAATATGCTATTTAGTGTTTTATTTACTTACAAATTATCTAAACCTTTATATGGTTCGTTTAATAATTCTGGATTGCATTTATTAAAAGTTATAATGAATGTTAATGGTTGGTTTTTAATCTGATTTTATTTGTCTCAACTCTGTATTTATATATATAAAGGACGTTTCTTTCACAATTAAGTTTTGTTTTCTAAAAATGATTTCTACTGAAATAAACAGCTCAGTGTTGAGTGAAATTTTGCAGGTCATTTGCAGATAAAATTCTGTCTCTACCGTGGGCAGATGAACTGTTAGGACATATTTCCTAACAAATCAAGAATTTCATTGTTAAAGTGTAGCAATCTGAGTAAAATTTAAATTTTCGATTTTTAATTCTGTTACGCAAACATATTATAAATATCCCGTTGAGCATCGATTACAATTATTATTATTATTATTATTATTATTATTATTATTATTATTATTATTATTATTATTATTATTATTATTATTATTATTATTATTATTTGAATAGTCCTATTTCTTTCCTCTATGCAGACCAACAAGTTCAAGAGGCGGAATATCATACTGTACAGGAAAATCAAAATGCAGTGTATTCGAATTATGCAGGAATTTGCGAACTTGATGACCCGTGTTCACATACTCTGACGTTTTTAAGTGATTGCAATGGATTGCCATTCTGTTGATGGAGACAGGGAAGAAGCGAATCAAGACCAACAGAAACCCATTATGACACATCTAAAAATTGCACACTTAAAATAAAGGAATCTGAGTGTGAGGTAAGACCAGAAGAAGAGGGAAACCTCTACAGTCTGGCAGGGGATATAGATACAGAAAGGGACGTGGAACAAGTACAGAGTTCTGAGGAAAACGAGCACATGAAAACTAACAGCCATGGACATTTTTAATTACATTAACTTAAACTGGTGGGTATAGCCCACGAATAAGTTAAATGATGTATATACTTCAAACGTCGGGATAATTTGGCAGTTTGTCTGTAAAAAACATTTCGTGTGGGTTTATTTTGTGTCGATTCAGAGGACAAGTTTTTATATAAATTTATTTATGTTCATTTGATAACTCCCAGTGTCGTTAAATTAGTGAATTATTTTTTATAAAGTATCTATTTATCAATTTGTATATATTTTACGATACTTACATTACAATTTCAAAAAATACAGCTTGTTACCTAAAATGGAGTTAACTCATAGTAAAAAAAAACAAACAAGAGGTTCCTTAGGCCTTAACGGTTAACTGAGTGATTTTCATTACTGAGTATTCAATGTCTGGTGTGTTATTGACCATAAAATTTGGCCTTGTGTTCATGACTTATTGTAGAAAATTACCTTTTTAAAAGATTGTTGAATTGGTGTGTTTTCAAGCAAGTTTTACCTCGGAATTGCGCCACATTTTGATCTGTTTTTGTATACGTTTCTGACATTGTCGGCTCAGTTCACATCACATATATTGTTGTCTGTTTGCATTGTGTTTCACGCCACAGCCGACAACTTTTCAACCATTTGGTAAACTGTCCCTTTAAACCAGCTTATGTCCCAGCGGAACTAGAACCTGCACTGATCAGAGTTGACAGACTTCATGATATAAAGCACGGTGTTCCAACAACTTGCCCATGGAAGTTCCATCTATAAATTGAAACATGCTGAATATGCCAACAATGTATAGAAAAACATTACATTTTATGCATCTTATATTTATTCGTTAATGTGATAGACTGGGTTTCCAATTCATTTAAGTGCTGTACATATGATGACGTTTAAGAGCAATTTGTATGTAAATACATGTTAGTCTGTGAGATTGAATGGCTTGTTTGTACGCACTTTAAAGTGTATACACACATGTATGTATGTATGTATGTATGTATGTATGTATGTATGTATGTATGTATGTATGTATGTATGTATGTATGTATGTATGTATGTATGTATGTATGTATGTATGTATGTACGTACGTACGTACGTATGTATATATGTATGTATGTATGTATGTATGTATGTATGTATGTATGTATGTAATGTATGTATGTATGTATGTATGCATGTATGTATGTATGTATGTATGTATGTATGTATGTATGTATGTATGTATGTGTGTGTGTGTGTACATATGTTTTGAATTTTTTTTTTCTTTCTGTATGTCTCCAAAACACTTGTTGTGGGACAACAATGTAAGGATGCAAATACCTGATATATACTTGCATCATTGCAAACATAGTTATATAGATGTGGCTTATATTTCATAATCGTTATATTTTATATCTGCACCATCAGGCGACAAGATAAAAATATAGAAAACTTCCTCATGTTCATAACAAGTCGATCTGTTCAAAGAAGTGATAATTTGCCATCATTTAATGAGATAAATGTGCTGTCAACGTGTGCACGACCTTTGCTGTCTGTATGAGTTTAATATGTACATGGGTTGATGTATTTTTGAAGTGTCGGAGTGGGCAATGTTGTATAACGTTGTCTTGCTGTTGTTTATGAACAAACATGGAAATGATTTGCTTAGAATTATTTATTCTTAAACGATAAAGATACTGCTATTACAAAATAAGCTATGTTTTTTTTTTTCATGTTGAACATTTTTGCTTCTTTCACTTTTACTTTAGCTCGTATACTTTTCAAGATAATACTTAAACAACACACACAAACATGAACAATTCGCTGAAAACGGGAAGAAACTCCTATAAGGGATGACCTGAAAATATCGGCTTTTTTACTTGTTTCTGGATCTTTGCATGCTGCCCATTTCTGCTTTGTTACTTTTACTCTATATAACACATTTTTCAAAATTAGAAACAAATGTACGAATTGCTGCACATTTTCTTTCCTAATCCATTGCATTTACACTCAATGCTTTTAAAAAATGAAAAACAACCCTTAAATAGAATATTCGAAGAAGCCCCCAGTGGCTCCTTTATGAACATATTTCATTTCATTCGCAAACGTTGTACATGTTGGCTTAACAATCATGCATACAAAATGTGAAAGTAATATGATCATTGGTTCATAAGAAGAACAGATTTTGGTCCGCTTTGGTGTCTTTTAGAGCCCCTATAGCTCCTAGTCCCTTTTATTTGACAAGCTTCATGCAGCGTCATATGGCGATGCTTTATACCAAGTTTCAATGAAATTGGCTCATTGTTTTTTGGGGAATAAGTCGAACATGTCTAAAAGTTATCAACTCACGACGGACGACGGCAGACAGAACACGATCGCAATATATCACCATGAGCACTACTCAGGTAACCTAAACATAGTAATGAAACTGTTTTTGTAGGTGTTCTGTATGTGTGTATCTATATAAATATTGCATTTGATCATTGTACATTTGGTTAGCACATGTGTTTTGTAATACATTCGTTTTTGTAAACCTCCACATATGCTTTAAACCGTCAGTAAGGGGACACAAGGGCTTAAACATATTTTGGGACCATATTTCTTATTGACTCCTGGGCTTATTCTTTTCTTTAATCAACGCCCAAGGTATGAGAGGTAGAGGTGGACATGAGCTCTCACATGCCACATACACCCTATATCCTCAGGAAGGGGCACAAAGTATAAAATTTAACAATTTAGGACAATATTTCGTATTTACTGCTGGGGTTACTGGGGGTCTTTCAGCGACTCCCAAGGTATGGGAGGAAAACGATGGGTATGACCTCTCATATGCCATATGTCCCCTAGACCTTTAAGATTGGGACACAATAGTTAAAACTGTCATTTTTGGACGATATTTCTTATTGACTGCTGGGCGAGATTCTAAGCAACGCCTAAAATATTGGAGATAATATCATTCTTAACCTGTGTGTCCTGAGGGTATAGGGCATACGTGGTATTATGCATGTGAGAGGGCGTACCTACTTTTATCTCCTATACCATGGGCGTCGCTCAGAGACACCCATTAGTCTAGTAGTAAATAAAAAATTGGTCCCGAAATGTCACCTTCATCTCTTGTGTCTCTTTCCTGAGGTGTTAGGGCATATGTGGCCTAGTGGATGTGAAAGGTTATGCCCACCTCTACCTCACATACCTTGGGCGTCAAAGATCTGATACAGGAAATGTATCTAGTAACCTAGATTGCAAATCAAAGTACAGTATATGTATAATGTTAAAAGCAGCTACTCCGTGTAAATACTATTTAAAAATGATAATCCCCCATCATATAACATAAGAAAAATACACAGGCATACAAAGATTGCACATTTAAACATTTATACGTTTAAAACAGACTGAGAGGACTATATTTTCCCATTTTTTTTATTTTCAAAATCTATACAATCTATAAACAAGTATGAAAATAAAATCATTCGCTCAGTTATACATATATCAGTATGCATTATATATTTAATATTTAAATATATTCCATTTAACATGCAGAGAGAGAGACAGAAAGACAAACAGATATACACACAGAGAGACACACAGAGAGAGAGTCAGAGAGAGAAAGAGAGAGATAGAGAGAATAAAAGAAAGAGAGAAATAGAGAGAGAGAGAGAAAAAAATAAAGAAATTATCATAAAAGGAGAGAAAAAAGTTGGGGAGATAATTATCAGTCTACAAATTCAATTAACTAGAGTATATATAGTTCAAAGATAGGATGTGTTTTGAATGTTATTTGATATGGTTTTTTTTAAATTAAAATCACTTATTGTCTTCATTAAGTATTCACAATGCCTCCGTTTACATGTATCAATTAACGCATGAGAAGTATTATCATCTAGACTCATATAGTATTGATCCCTGGTTTGACACTGTTGCCTCTGAAGGCGAAGGTTCTGTTGAAACAAATGCGAATACGAAAGCATGTGTAGTGGTAACTGCAGTTTTCGCGTTGGGCGTTTGAGAGATTACGACAGGAAATCAAATACTTGGATGATGTTTTTGTTTCTAGATACATGGCGGCTGCAGTCTTTACTCGGTCCCATCTTTCAGTACCAGTAGCACCAGTAAATTGCGTGACATTTTCAAATGACCCAGACTCAGTGGTGTGGATAATTCAAGTTTGAACATTTTGACATGAGGTTCCTAGGTCTCTGGCATGGAAGCAAATCTGGTACAAATTAGAGCAAACGTTTCAGTGTCATATAAGCAAACACTTTTGCAACTTATGATTAAGGGTAGACTTACTGGACCTGGTGATAACATCTAGCCAATTCAAAATGACATTGCAAAATGTAGGAACAAAGATACAGTTTCGCCATCTATACCACACAACTAACCAGGCCTACATGTGTCCGGCGCAATCTGTGCTGTGGCGAACCATGTGTGCTTACAGTATACATGTATTGATGCATGCATGGATGTATGTGACGATTCGTTACTTTCACTTTGCACTGTTCATTCTCATTATTAAATATACCAGACCTGGTGACTTATTTTGTGAGGATAGAACTCTAGTGACGAAAATTAAAAATTGTAATTTTTGAGAAATATCAGGGCTGACTCCTGCCGAAAATGAATAACCTGCAGTGCTGTTGTAATAGCCCAAGCTTTAAAGCTGAACTACGAAGATAAAAACGCTTTGAAACTTTAATAACAAATTATTTTTTGAAAAAAATGTTT
Source organism: Atrina japonica (assembly GCA_030159075.1). NCBI lineage: Eukaryota > Metazoa > Mollusca > Bivalvia > Pterioida > Pinnidae > Atrina > Atrina japonica. The sequence continues at coordinate 458 of BROG01001276.1, read as the reverse complement.
TGAAACATTCCCACCTCATAAACCCATACAGCTCACATATTTGTAATTGTTTCTCCGGACAATCAAGTCCAACAGCATGCATAAAAAGGCTTATTAGTTATATTGGTCTTCATTGTATATCTGTAGTCCAAAAGGCTGAACAATACTCATCGAATCTTACCTGTACTGTTGTGTATACTATGTCTACAGACGTTTAGAAATGAACAGTTCATTCATATTAGATCCGAAAGTTAATCCATTTTTCCAAAGATTAAGCCCCAATCAAAACACAAACAAAGCTATCTGCTTCCTACTGTCATTCAGCCATTGATTCATGCTTGTTTTTTCAGGTAAACAGGAAGGTGTTCCGAAAGCAAAACAAATATTCTCAAGTACCATTTCCCAACCGGTCATCATAACGTTTGCTTTCTGAAACTTCAGCTTTATAACTTTGATTGATTTTGATTTGATTTTTTGTT